>VYZQ01039936.1:0-20074 GCA_013400655.1 Mystacornis crossleyi
CTTTTTCTTTTTTCCCCTTTCTTCTTCTTCCTCCAGAAGGCAGAAGCTTAATTAGGAGGATACCATTCTGCTCTGCTTCTCCCCAAGAACGTAACTACCACATTCCAATAATAATTTTTACACGGGGATCATACCTGAAGTAACTTTAAGAATTTAATTCCCTACAAAAGAATCATGTAATACAGTGCACAAGCTAGACCATAAAACCACTAAGTATCATTGTTCACCTAAGCCTATTTCACCTTGCAGATTCAATGCTTTTCTACTGAGAAAGAACAGGTTAGGGAGAGTCAATTCCAAAATTTTAATATATAAGCACAGGAAGAGAAGAATTACCACAGCCCAAGAAGTGGAACCGTATCGATTTTGCTGTTTTTCACAGGAGTGCAATATCAATTCTGTTTGCAATTATTTTGCATTACTAATCAGCTCATTACCAGTCAGTCAGACAATGTTAGTTTACGCTACAATACACTCGTGGGTCATTTGCCAATAGCAATAAAATTTCACAGTGTAGCAGGTGAAATTTTGTGTCACTCGCGGTTCCTGTGGAGGCTCATCTGCAGATCCGCTTTATTGAGAATGAGCAAGCGACCAGAGACAGTAAAACCATGGTGCACATGAGGAAATAGGACACTTAGGAAGAAGGGAAAGTCTCCTGGAGTGGAAATTCAGCAGCTGAAAAGCAACAAGGAGCACCCACTGAAAGGGGCTTAAATTCAATAACCATTCAAGCAGCAGCCTGGCTTTAGTAGGAATAATACATAGCTTGAATCTGGGTCCACAACATGCAAAACTCGGCCACAGCCACTGGAATTGTTTTATTTAACCAAAATACCAAGATTGTTAGTAATAAAAACGTGGCCTGTGACACTGCAAGGGCCACACAGCTACAGCACATTACAAAAATGTAAGCAGCACCTTAAGATCGTTGGAAAAATTCAAACCTTCTTCATAAATGTATAACCCTTATACACAGTTGGGTTTGGAAGCTTCAGGCACACTTTAAATATGCTGGAATTTTCTATTTCGTATTCCTGCAGTATTATTTTCTCCATAAGAAAGTATGGAGCTTTCAGTACACAGCTATTCCTCAGAATGCAAAGAAGCAAGTAAAAACTGGTATATTAGGTCCTTCCTTATTTCTATAATCCATAAAACATATGAAAAAACAGTCTCTTGAAATTTATTTCAGCCAATGACACAGAATATGAAGCATAAGGACAAATAGTCCACTGCACAACTCTATTAGAAAATAAAATTTGTGTATATATGTAAATACCCTCCCCTAAATATCAGTTAGGATTGCATGGAGCTTGTATTTAGAATTTTCAAGAAGAATTATTTTCAAAGTTGACAGTAAAACTTATCCTCTGTTCTCTTCCACATGTGTTGAAAATCTTAATTACTTGCTTCAGTATGTATTATTTTTACTTCAACATTTCTAATTTTGCTCCCAGTATGATAACTATCTTTTGAGAAGCAATTATTCTATATTTCTCCTTATTACCTACTCAGTTTTATTTATTCCTCTATACTGAATTTGCTTTGTAAATGAACCTCATTGCTGTAAGACTTTGTGGGTTTCCAAATAATTTATCTTTATGAGAATACTCTGAGTCAGAAAAGTGTTAATACAGAGATTAAAGCCAAAAATGAGCACCAGGCTATCCAAGACACCTCAAGTAAAATGCAATGTGCACTTCCCAGTGAGTAGAATTACATCAAACTCACGAGTTACATGAAAACCAAGAACTTTCAGTAATATTGTTAACACCCAAAATGTCTCAAGGCACATTTGAACCCCCAAAACTCCCCCCCACACACACAAATCTGGAGTCCTGAGATTCAGCAGACAAATTCCTCCCTTGTTTCCCAACCATCTGCCTTTGCAGTGGCCTTTCTGCTCTTGAGAAATTCTTTCCTGCACTCTGAGTGAAGATCAAGGATTAGTGGGCAGCACTGAGAGTTGCCAAAGCTAAAGCCTGGCAAGTTCCAAACCTCTGCTGAGGAGAACAGGGACGTGTATCCAGAAAAGGCCAACAAGCACATATTTTAAAATCTCTTTTCTGGCTTGGTCCTGACAATATGTCTGCACATAAAAGTGTCCATTCAGGTCAAGTTTTCCAGAATGGTTCAAGCTAAGGCTCATTCCCAATCAGATGAAGACTGATATTCCTCAGGGGAATTCTGTCTGGCCCCAGTGAAGGGCATTGCTCAGCCCAGGCTCTGAGTGAGGCTGGCTAGAACCAGGTTAGCTGCCTGTCAATGGCTTTGGAGTTGTTATGTGAGTGTATAACAACTTCAGGTTTCACACCAAAGCGACAGGTCTTTATTTCAGTCCTTCTCCCAGCTCTTTTATTACTTTTACAGGCTCTGCATTTCCCCATCCTGAATGAGCTGTACTGAGGAACAGCCTCAGTTTTCCACCAAACAAAGCAATTTGGATGCCAAAATCACTCACCCAGGTTCAAAGAAGCCTTGAAAGAAGATGCAGATCACACCTTCTCCATGTGGCACTGGGCTACTTTGGCCTTCAGACAGAGCCACTCAGCAGAAAAGCTGAAGAATGATGTTTCTCATCGGGCATTTCTTTGGAATTTCTGATCGTGTCCCTGCTGCTATTAAGATGTACTTTTATTGTGCCCTGTAAGATTGCAACGGCATGCTTTACAATACCATTATATATTTTAATATTGTGATATTATCTGCTAGATATCATCCTTATTAGACCCTTGACAGAGCATTTTTCACACTTAAATGCTTCACAGTTCCCAACCCTGAGCGTATTTTTATTAATGTATACAGGTGATAAGAAATACTGAGTAGAGCAGAAATTCAACTGAGAACCAACATTACTACCCATTTCAGACTTCCTAATATTTTTATCCATTCTGAGAGGTGATTTGCCCTGAAATGAAATGTTTATCTTGGCTAGCCCTACCTCACAGCAGTAGCCCTTCTAAACACTCCTCGAAAATACTTACAGATATTATCTTGCTCTTATTCCTCCTTCCCCTGTTAGATTCTAGACAAAGATTTGTTCTTCCCATTCCGTGTTCAGTGTGGATAGACTGCTGCTACGAAGAATTCCTGCCCTGGATATTATCCCCTGCAAGAGGCACCCCGATGTTCCCCTAACCCCGGGCTCCGCTCAGCGCCGCGGGGCCAAGGGGCTCCCTGGAACACCCCTGCTCACCCAGGAGAGGGGAGCAGGATACAGGAACGGGTATTTTAACCTTGTTTGTGCTCAGTCGTCAGAGAGAGAGTGTCAACAAACAATCCATGGAAGCCTCATATGACATTATCCCTCTGTCTTCCTTTTCGGCATTAGACTGCACTTCCATCTTTGCACAGAACTTAAACATTCAATGACCCTGCTGCATAAAAAATGCCTTTCAGAGGCTCTCTGCAGTGTTGTGAGGGCTGAAATATTCCATTTACTGTGGAAATACATCTGTTTGCTAGTGCTAGTGGGCTACAAACACCCACACTTACCAACTACGCCAAAGAACAAAGATTTTTTCCCACACAGAATTTCACAGTAAATAATGTATTTGTAATTTTCACGTTTTACTCTCTTGGACTTTATTTTTCTCACTGTCTCCTTTGCACTGTAAGTTTGGAGTACACATCTAGAATTTAAAAGGCACAGGACATGCCAGACAATGGTCCTCACTCATTTTCCCAAATTCCTGCCTGTATGGCACAGCCTTGGGCTTTCCATAGCACCGACAATAAAACAGTATAACAACAACAACACCAGAAGAATTATGTTCATGCCAGATCTACGAAAAAGCTCATTTTAACTTGGTTATAGCTCATTAACTGGAAACTCAAAGTTGGTCAGGTGTGACACTAACCAGACTTCCCTGTGTAGCAACCACAGCTCATCAGCACACTTTGGACTGATCTATGATGACTTACACGGTCAGAAAGAATATTTTTCCATAATCAAAATAAAGACTAAACTCAACAAACAAACTCCCTGGGCAGGGGCATTTCCCGCTGCTGTAAGCCTGCCTTAGGATAAAAACGGGCAAAGGTAACTTTGTGTGAGAGGTGTCCACGAGGTGATTCAGTTTTGAATGAACGGCACTGTCACAGCAGCCTCAGCTGGGACAGCACAGCTGGGGGCACAGGGACAGGCTGTCATCGCTCGTCAAACACACCCTGGAAGGGTCGGATGGAGATGCAGGAGATTAAACTGACAATTCCCAAAACGTTCAGCCATGCATCCCCAAAGCCTCTCATGCCAAGCCGCCGTGGGATAAGGAAGACCTCTCAGGACAGGAATAAGGGGATAGATTTTTCCAGGGGGAGGAAGAGCACTACAGCAGTCTGGGCCAGCCAGCAACACTCCCAGGGAGCAGCAAAAAGGACTGGTTAGGGAGCAAAGCTCTTGAGAGGTTCCTGAGAAATTACCAAGGGTAGTGGGCGTGGGATTGCAGAACGCCCTTCCCGTCCCCACTGAGTGTGCTAAAAAGCCCTTGGCATTAAAACAGATCCATTCAGTGTTCCAGAAGGACAAAAACAGAAATCAAAGCCTTAGAAATTATAAGAAAAAAAACCTACTGAATATCCATGTGCAGTCACATCCTGACTGCTGTTTACTGTTTCATTCCCCCATCCCCAGAAGACTCTGGATTCCCTGGACACACAGAAAGGTACAGAGAAGGGCAGGAAAACAAGTGAAGGTGGGGAAGTTTCAGTGTTGAGTGGAACAACTACAAGTACACGTGCACATGTGAGTGTAAGCCCAGAATTAACACAAATATTTCACTTCCTCACACAGGAGTGAAGTGGCATATTGTGCCCCTGGATTTTTGGAATGTTAGGAAAAAAAAATCCATTATATTAGCAAACCAAAAATCTGCCAAAGGCCTTTAAACACAACCACAGAGAAAATCCAGTACTGAAAGACAACACACCAGAGCCTGGGAGGTCTTTCTGGGCAATCATCACTCCCTCTCTGTCCTACTCTCCCACAAGAGAGGAGGAAACTGAGAGGGCAGGAAGCCTTTGGGGCACGCAGCTGCAAGGCTACAAACGCAACCAGTTCCCCAAGTTCCAGTCCAGACTGTCGTCGTCGTTTCTCCTCAATTCATTTTGTGAGAACTCAAGAAACCCACTCTCACAATTAAGGGCGGTTTCACACCTCCTGTTCTGTTTTTATTTACCATTCGTATGCTCACATATCTGTGCAGGCAGGGCTGCCCACTGCTTACCCAAATGAAGTGGGAAAAGGGGAGGTCTGAAGCAATTAGCTGAGGTACTCTGCCAGCGCTTAAACGAACCATCTGTTCCAAGGTACATAAGAGCAGCGTGTTCGGAGCCAGGAGGCAGCTCTGCAGTACCCAGCCCTGCTTTGGAAAGGTTCCGTGTGGGGATGTTTTGGAATTGAACCCAAAAGGGCACCAGCATCAGCCTCATCTGCCACGCACAGATGCAGCTCTGCCAGAGGCTCCCTTTGGCTTGTGGGGAGCTGGGTTTGGCAGAGTGGGGATGCAAATGAACACCCAGAACAGGGTGGGGAAAGCCACTCTCCACGGAAAGTTTCCTGAGTGCATTGTGCAAAAGGAGATGAAAAATTAAAGGTCGAGACCATGGAATTAACAGCATTGCACCAGGGCACAATGGAATTCTTCTTGGATGAAAAATTTGGCCTTTGCTGCTCAACTTCAGCTTTTCCTTTGGATGGAAAGGGGAAGCCAAGGGGAGGAGATTGCGGCTTTGTCTCCTCGAAAACAGATCTAAAGCGTGACCACCTCCAGCATCCAGTTCCAGGAGTGTTTTATTGGCACATGGCTGACATTTATCCGTGCCAAGGCTGAACATGCTCATTAGGACTGTTTATTAGACAAAAGGCTACTAGGAGAATGATAATTAATCAGTTGGCATTGATTGAAATTCTTGATGAAATGAAGCATGAGCTGTTGAAAAATAATTGAATGTAATCACAAAATCCATGAATCATCCTAGAAAGCACATTTATTAAAGCAGAATTCATAAGTAAGATATTTTGTCTGGCTGTTCTCCTCTTTGGATCCTGTCCTGTTGGATGAACAGGCAGCTGCTCCTCCAGCACAGCTCCAGAGAGCAGACAACAGGTGAACATCCCATGCAAGAGCAGAACTGGAGTTCCAAAATGTGAATTATTACCAAGATCAAAGAGCTTTTGTAAACTAGAATCCAAAACCTGGTATTTGCCATGAGGGTTCAGGAAAAGCAAATCAGTTTTACGTGAAAAAAATATTAAGATGTTCGCAGCCTTCAAAAGGAGTGAGCAAAGTTTTCATTCTGTAAGTGAAAAATTTAGAATTAAATCAGGATATACCTGGATATTCTTTCTCAAGGCCACTTTCTGATAGGACAAATACATAATGCAATGCCACAATCTCAAAAGCCTCGGCAGAGGTGTCCCACTGGACACAGAAATTCAGTTGCTGGTCAGGTTTTTTTTTAAATCTATCATTAACTAAACACAGATACAGCCAAGATGAATAAAGCGCCCAGCAGAAAAAATTGCTGAACATATTATCATGGAACAGATATTTAAGAACTGAGATTGGATTCAAAGGCAACCTCATTTTCTGAAGATTACAATCAAATAATTTTATATAAATTCTGCTTTTAAATTTCCTAAGTGCAACCATTATATGAATTGAATTAATTCCCCCTAACACTGATTGATACTCAAGTAAACATGAACTTCGCCCTAAAAGAAGCTAAAATATTTATATAACAGGCAAAATTGTAATCAGTTAATCCCAAATGTTAGATTAGACAGAAATACATCTTTAATCATGTAACTTTATATTTAGCAAACTAAAAAGTCCCATGTTTCAAGAGAATTTCAAAGAGAGTTTGTTTCTACTCACTGCCTAAAATGAAACAAAAATCCAAAATGTGAACAGACAAGGTGCTGATTTCTCTGTTAAACCACAAAAACCTGTATCAGAATGTTTGAAGTACACAAATATTTCTGTTGCAGTGGATGATTTATACCAGGAAATCTTGCTTCCCACGTCCTCTGAGAGCAGGAGCAGTTCACCAAGCCAGGAGAACAATTCCTCCTGCAAACATGGTAGTCACAGCTGAGATTTCGGGCGGACTAAGGCTGGCAGTGACTGAAACCACCTTTATTTCTGCCTGACACTGCTGCTGGCTGAAGCAGCACCTTCTCCACGGGACACAAGCACCCACAGCGAGCGTGACAGAGCCCTCAACTGCCCTCGCTCATGGCCAGCCCAAGCAGGAGGGGTAAATCACACAGCACCACCTCTGACCTCCACAAGCAGCATTCTATCACCCCCAGCAACGCAGAGCACTGCCCCGGCACTGCTGGAAAAACCCTTCCCAAAGTCCCCGTGAACAACAAAACGCGGCCACTGTAAATGCCAGCTGAGTAAGTGGGAAGGAGGGAGAAACCTGTCTGGAAAAGCTGTGTAGCACAGGATTCCCAGGCAGCAGCATCCTGGGTGCCACGGGGCAGCAGCACTGCTCCCAGGCAAGGACGTGGCGAAGGGCACGGCCAGGACTGACAGGAACTGGATCCACTCTCACAGGTCCGGCTGTTCTCTCCCCAGCACCATTTTCCTCTCTCAGAAGCACGCAGTAAAAAAGTCCTGAGCTTACGCGTGACGAAGGAAAAAGCATTGGGCAGGTTTTAATTATTACACTGAACACAAGACCCAGCACCATAAATTCATTTAAAATACAGCTGAACCCTAAAGAGGTAGCAGTAAATCTACTAAAACAAGCTTTTGGAGCAAAATCTGATTTTTGTGTCATTATATTTCTGCTGCTGAGCTGCACACGCCCTCACATTCCCTCTCTGATATACACATAAACCCTTAAACAGACAAATATTACCGTGACACCATTTTAATAGGATGCTCAAAATAGACCTAAATGAGTTCTTAATGTGTGGCACCCATAGAAGTTACCAGCTGAACTGTTAATTTTGTTGACACGGATTTTCAATCCCTACAACAATTAATGAAGAGACACCGAACTCGTTCCAGGGAGGCTTGAGGGGACCCCACTGCTTTTATGCCATAACCAAAAGAGCCACGATGGCAGCAGGAATAGTGAAGCGGCTGCTGGACTTTTGGGTGGTTTCCAGCCATTTCTGTGAGCAGAGTGATGTGACAGAGGGACTTTTGCCACCCCGACAGAGCATCTGCAGCAGGACGCGACGGGCACAGGCTCAGCCTACGCGTTACAGATAAAGACAATACAAATGCAAGCTCTAGGAATAACCTCTTGGAGAATTTTATCAAACAGACTTTGTTTCCATGCATTATTTATCCACATCTACGTTTCACTGAAAATGGCCTCGTTTGAATTAATTGATGCTTTCCTATGGGTATTTGTTAGAAATCAGTGTTACGCATCTCCTGGTTTTGTTATATTTGTAGCTTTGTGTCATCACAGGTACCCATTAATTATAAGTTCAGCTATTTAAAGCAAATAAATAGCAAATAAAGGCTTCATTTACTTGTTTCAATCATCAAATAAATGTTGCAGGGGTTTTTTTTGCAGAAGACAGAGTAACAAATGTATGGCTTTTTTGGTCCTTCCCCTGCTATTACTTCTGAAACAGTGCATTTATTTAAGATGGAGTGTTCTACAGTGTTAAAAAACAAAATGAGATAGCTCAGAAATTAAAAATTTAACTTGTGAAAGATGCTGCTATAACTAGAATTCATAAGGATTTAATAAAAGTCCTCATAAAGTTCTTTTAGTATGACAACAGCAATTATTCCTTCTCTTCCTCATCAGTGAACTCCCCTTCACTTTCACAGTGCATATTAAACAAAGCAGCCCAATTTTACAGGGAAAAAACATCTTACAGCGTCCCCTGGTCCAGACTTAATGGACCCTGTGCCACCCCACTGCTTAACCCCTCTCAAATTCCCTTCCTGCCCCACCACAGGCCAAAGATTAATGGCTTTTCTCCAGGTTGTGAGTTCATTTAAGCCAGAGATGAAGGTGCAAAGGGATTTGTTCCCATTTCTGACCAGCTATATGCAGTGCCCCTCAAGAAAAAAGCTTCAACAACATCCAGCATGTCTCAGTTGTTTGGTGGAGCCAATTTGTTATCTCTGGTCATGTAGCAGGGGAAAGGAGGCAGCGCTGATGATGTTTAAGGAACGATTCTTGCAAAATTAGAGCTCCTAAACATCAAATTAAGGCCAAAGAGAAGTAAAAATACAAATCCGTACTTGCAGCTTTTGAGAAACTCGTATTAGAATGAAGTTACTGAATCACACAAGACTTGTGTTCATGGGTTTGCTCTGATTTCATGCAATGCCACTCTGGACGCTGCAGCTTTGGTGGGAAGAGCCAGGAAATCTGCGGATGTCGGGGCTTGGCTCACCCCAGGAGGGACATAGGAGGGAAGAGGGAGCCAGCACTCCTTCGGGACAGCACAGAGCACAGCCTGCTCTGCAGGAAAAACCTGCAGCAGGAGGCCCAGCAGAGCTGCCCCGGGGGCTGAGCAGAGCAGGGAGGAGAAGCTCAGAGGGAGGGAAGGATTTTATTTGCAGCAGAGTATGGCAGTAACACCCCACCTTCAGTGCAGGGCCCAGAGTTTGGGTGCATTTTGTGTGGTTTCACAGGTGGGTCCATCTGAGGAAAACACTGCAGTTCGAAAGGTTTAGAGCCCATTGGTGGGAGATGGCAGTGGCACAATGGCTCTTCATAATTCTGCACGTGTCAAAACACTCTGCATCTGTTTCCAGCTCCCCTCCCTGCAGCAAACATACTGCCTTTGCTCACCTCACCAGCTTTTTCCCTCCTCCCTGCTCAGCTTCCCTTTAACCTCCCACAGCTGTGGAATTTTGGAAGGTTACTTCCCAAACCTCCCAGTACAGCCCCATCATTTCACTCCTGCTCCACAGGCAGCTCTAGAATGGCACAAGATTCTCAGTGCAGGTTGACGTGCTGCTCTCCTCAAGTTATCTCCAGCCTGACAATGGACATTTGGACGTGAATGGATCTGCTGGAACACCACACAATATCTTCTGTGAAAGTTTTATGTATTTCCCTTTGAATAAGATTACAAACTCCTGTGTGTGCTTCCAGCAGCCCCAGCCCACCCTCTCTGCCTTCTCACCAACCTGAACCGTGTGGTAACCCTCGCTTTCCTTATGGAGCCAATAGGACTCAAAGCAGTTTCAGTGTTTACACCTCTAAAAGGGATGAATATCATGATAAACACCACTCACGTCTCACCTGCACCCAAGGCAAGGAGAAGCCGTGCTCCTTGTCTTTCAGACTGTGTCTAACACAGCACCAGATAAAACTGTAGGAGGGACGTTTCCCTTTCCTGGTCTGAGGCTGAAACACCACATAACATTGTCCCACGGCAAAAATATCATCCTGCTTTTTCAGGGCTTTTTTTTAAACTTTGGAACAGCTCTCATCTGCTGCCAGGGTGCTGTGCCCAAACATACAAGGTGGAATTCTGCCCCTGGGTGTGGGAGTGGAGCTCAGGAAGGATTTTCTACCCAACCATCTTCCCGCAGCTCCTGTGCTGCACAGCTGCTCCAGATGTGGAAGGAGCTGGATCTGTGCTCCCTGCTGCTGGGAATGTTGCTGCCTCCTGGGAAGGGAACCACCGCCGGGCAAAGGGGGGCAATTCTGCCTCATATCAGAACCCAGGGAAGAAATAAAGGAATTGTGCTGTTGCTGAAGATTATCAGCATTCCCTGTAGCTCAAGTGAGGATTCAGTATCATCTTTAGGGAGTCCTACAAACTGGGAAAGAATCTTGTTTTACAGAGCTGATTCTGATCATACTGAAAAGTTTAAAAAGGGGGTGAGGAAACAAAGAAATGGCCCCGGCATTCAGCAGCACAACAAACAAATAAGGGCAAAAGCTTCCATGATGCTCACCACATCAGTATCCAGGGGGTTACTGCTTTTCCTCCTTTTTATTTTGAAGGATAGAAATGGAAAATAGTCTTCTTACCGTCCATGGAGTCCAAATCAGAAAAATAAGGTCAATGCTATTCATAAACCTACACATTAGCCTCAAAAAGCAGAGAATGTATTCCTGACAATGGCAAATCAGAAAGAGAAAATAAAAAGGCTAATTCTGAACTTGTTCTCTTTATAAATAAATTGCAAGAAGATAATGCATTTCTCCTATATTTTCCAGTGCTAGCAGTGCTGCTCCCAGCAAAGCAATGAAAGCTGCAGTATTAAACTTGCTGCTTACTCATCAATTTTCATGCGAGACTCTCATTGGCAAGAGGCCCAGGCATAGAGAGGATGCTATTGTAATCACTATTTCTACCCCAAACAATGTTGACTATTTAATTATTAAAGTATTTCTTTCTAAGTAGTTATTTTCAACCACTGGGTCTGACAGAACTGAGAGAATTCTTCTGTGCACAGGTTTGCTCATAGAAAGGTTGATCACTGAAAAATAACTTCAATTTTCATGTTTTAAGCTGGCTGCGTCCTTAAATACAAATTCACAGTTCCTTTGCCAGCAAGAAGCTGATATGAAGCACTGAACTTGTTATCAGGCAATGAAAAAGTTGAAGTCCCACGTCTCATTCCCAATTTCAGTCATATTTTCTCTCACATTGCATTTTTCATTCCACTGTTAAGTGAGGCAAACAATATTGAGAGTATTCACAAAGGTTTGGAAAACTGTTTCTGTTTCTGAAAACAGGCATTTGTTTTTGCCTGACAACCCTGTGTGTCTTGGTGATAGGCAGGAGAAAAGAGAATTAAATGCACAAATGTGCTATTAATAGACAAAAGATTTTGTTTTCAGCTCTCTCTGTACCTGCCAGGTAATTTTAAATCTGAGACCCATGCACGTAGTCAACATGGAAAGGGAAGTTTTTAAGCATCTAAATATTTCTAGACTCACTCATTTCCTGCTGCCTGGGTCAGTGCTGGGAGGTGCTGCTCCCGTTCCAGGAGACAGCACAAGGCCCCCCACAGAAGCCCCTGCCCTACAGAGCAGGATATGCAGCCAGGGACCAAAAGCAATCTCCACAACAATTTAGATCCGTGGCAAAAAGCTCAAGCTGCAGTGCCTGTGCAGTATCAAGAACCTTATTCCTTCAGTGCATTCAAGTATTAAATTAGTTCAGCGTCTGAAGGTAGTGACCACTGTCTTCACAAGAAAATACGGCATTTCAGCAAACTCCACTGGTGCCCAAGAGCCTCATTCATCCTGACACTAATCTAGGATAGACTCCTCATTTCAGGTCTCCGTGGACTGGGAAATTCCAGTAACTAACTCAGCTCTTGAACCATTTTGGGTGTTTGGGGGTGTTTCAGCAACAGCTGACCAATGTCCAAAGCTCACAGCATTTTAACAACCTCCCACAGCTGTGCTCCAGCAACAACCAGCGTATGAACTAAAAGCTCTAGGCACTCTTATTAGCACATATATTGTAATTACTACATTTGCAAAGGATTTAAGCTTATCTCAAGCTGTCAACTCCTGCCTTTTGTGTTGTTGTGCATTCTGCTCTGTGAGCCTGTGCGGTTGGGCAGTGCCAGGCACACAGCATCAATCCTGAATAAACAGGAGGTCATAGCGCTCACATCCTCAGAGCTATTACAGAAATTGCAGGCTTCATCCCATCTCAAATCCCAGCGCTCACTTAAAAGCTCCAACCATATAATTAAATGTAGGTCAGCTTAAAAGTGGACAATTCTTTTCAGGCTTTGCACAGTGCTCCTCAACGAAGCCTTCAGCAATTCTGCTCTTTTATCTCGGAGGGCTGACAGATGGTTGTCAAAACCAGGGGCTTGCTGGCAAAAAGTTTTAAGGCAGAGAAAAAGGTACAACAGTGTAGGAGGAGATACTTAAAAGAGAATAAATCTCTAGCTTGCTTTCTTCAAAGCTAGAATCCCTCGCTTGCCTCAGACACACTGAGGACAAGTTTAACCCAGGGTAACTCTTCTGTAGTCTAATGGCCTTACACCAATGAGTATTTTGACCCAAACTGCTTGAGACATGCCTGGAAAAATAACCTTCTATTTTGCTCACAGTCCTGCTGCACAGAGGGAAATCTTTCTTGTCACTCCCTTTAGCTCTCACATCTTAAGTTTTGTGTAGAAACTCTCCCCTGGCTTCCTGCAGCCCTAGCAGCCACTCCTCAGAGGAGCAGGCCAGATGAGCCTGCCCTTTGCTCCCGTGGGCTCCACTCTCAGATATATTGCTGCAAGTGTTGGAAGAACCTGGCCTTGGCTTTGGGGTCCTGCCACGGCTCCTTTTCTCCTCAGAACAGAGAGGGGCTATCACAAGACATCAATTGCCTGGCTTGAGGCAGGTGTGCTCGGACAGGCTTCCCCTTTTACTGCGTGCTGGGAAAGCCAAGAGGCACACAACGTGCTCAGGTTGTCATTCAGAAAGGAAAACTCTTCCTGGGACTTGGAGGGGAGAGGGGGACAACAGGGAGGACAGTGGAACCCTGCCGTGCAGGGAGAAGCAGCCTGCTCAGAACAGAAACACTGGCTGTGGCTGGACAAGGCACAGCCCAGCTTGTTTCTCACACTATTCTTTTTCAACTCAGATCCCTTTTAATCTCAGTGGAACTTGACTTTTGTTCATTTAGCACAACCAAATCAACTCTATACAGCAAATGAAATCATATTCATTTGCCATACTTCAATATATGATTTAAGTATGTTTAATACTTTTAGTCATTAAACTACTCTTGAAATTGCTTCAGTGTGAACACACTCATTCAAATTCCCTTTTACAGTACTCTATACCCTTTTCTTATCTTTCAAAGAAAAAAGCCCAGTGTGTTCTTCATGTTAAGTATTCAGATATTCATTATCAATCTAATCTAGGAGACATCTACACATCTTTTGTTGTGAAATCAATTCATAATTTAATTACTGGAGATTAAAGACTGCCTAATCTAGCTATAATTTTTTTAGTCAGTGTAGGAACCAGTGAGACACGGCACCACTTAATGAGAGAATCCAATCCACGGCAATAACTAAGAAACATCATTCAAATCAAAACAACAAAAACTATTTAAGTGGACACCTAAGCCTCTCATATTTAGGCAAGCTTTCTATTTCAGGTACTATATCAGTATGCAGTATGGAAAAAACATTTTCTACCCAGTTTAGCATTCAGTTAATTATCAGGCCAAGGAAAAAAAAAAGATAAAACCAAACATAGCCAGACCACCAATGTCCTTTGTACTGGACAGTTTTCACTTCCACAAGGAATGTCCATGTAATGGCACCACTCAAGACATTTAGGGCCAACAGATTATCCAAGATATAAGCTATAACCAAGAAAAGAACCCACATTTAAGCAATTGTTTCTCACCCCCCTTTGCCCTCTCCCTTTTTGCAGCATATGGCTCTCCTTCCCCAGCACTTTTACTGCAGCCAAATCTGCAGTGACTAATCAATGTTATTTCTGTATTACTTGAAGCAAATTCCGTATTTTCCACATATATGGGCATGATGCAAATCTCTGATGTCATCAGCAGGATGATTTAACCCAGATTCGCACCAGCTGCAGCTTGATTTTTTGATTCTTGATACAAAAGTCTCTTATTCATGCAAACATATCAAACTTGAGGAAAAGACTTCATTTCCCACATCTGCGTCCAGGACTTTCCAGGGAGATGTACAAACAAGGAATAAATACATGCAGCGTTTATCTCACTCTCGGAGCAACCTGACAGTCTGGATCCATCCCCAATAAACCAGCAGAGCAGGCATTGCCCAGAATTCCAGGGAACCGTGCAAACACAGCGAGTCAAATGCAGAGCCCCGGCGCGGCTGTCGGTGACAGCAGCACGAACACGGCCCTGCCAGAGCCAGGGGCAATGCTGAGTAAGAGAGAGGGGAACATCTTATCCTTCCACTGCAGCAGGTTTTGACAGCTTTTATCACTTTAGAATTGGACTCCATGGCCTTGCTCTGGTTTTTTGTCATATCGGTATGGGAACACGGCGTGGAGCTTTTCAGCCGCCTCGGGCACAGCACGGTTGCACGGCCTGTGCCACGGGTGGCACACCTGAGGGGACACCTCAGGCCTCCAGTGTCTGATACAGACATGAGACATCTGAGGCAGGGTTGGAACAGTGATTTCTGCTGGCTCAAGAGGGAAAGAGCCAATTCCTGGCTCTCGACAAGCCAAACACTTTAATTGCCCAGCCCTCAGCACGCCACAGACACAGCTGGTTCTCTGCTGTCTGCCACTCGGCCCTGGCCACCCTCTTTTCCTCAGTCACATGTTAAATCAAACTAACTAAGCTCATGTTTTCCTGACTCCCAACTGGAACGTGCTTTCTTCTCCCAGACACCTAGAATGGTACACAATTCCAGCCATAATCCCGAGCAGCCCTTCCTGGTAACAAAAAGCCCCTGTGGATATTGACATGGAAGACATGCTGCAGGCTGAGCTCCAGTTGTGCTCCTTGGACACACTGCCACTGCCGTGAGGGGAGAGCAGATCTGCCCAAGCGGAGCTGGAACTGGCACAGCTCACGCAGGCCAAAGTGGAATATACACTTATTTATGCTATTACACAGCAGATACTGAAATACTGAGAGGAATGTCGGTCAAAAGTAGTAAAGCAGAGTCAGTGGGTTGTGTTCAGTCCTGTGGTGTTGGGGCTCGCCCTCTCTTCCCCTGGGGGAAATGGGCATAGGTGGACGTGTGGTGGGGCATGGGGTTTCCCTCTCCCTGTTGCCTCGGTCATGTGTACCCCAAATCCTGTCCCCTATTGGTCACTTTGAATGTAGCCCACGGGAGTTCTGTACTTAAGGGAGTGTCCACGGGACTCCCGGGGTGTTGTTCTAGAGCTGTTCTATGGGACAGTCACTGTTGAAGTCCCTGCCGGGCTCCGGCCATGTGCGGCTGGGACAATAAAATCTGAAAACATCTATCAAATATCGTCTTCTTGATTCTTCCACGGGCCAAGGCTGTCTCCCAGGGAAGGTTGCAGCCACCCCACTGCAACACTGTGGCACACATGAATAGCACTTTATCAGAAGGTGTATTATCTATACACTCAGCAAACACTCCTCTGCTCGCCTTTCATACAGCAGCTCCTCCTTTCATAAAGCAATTAACCAAATTCAAACCACCACCCATTTCTTCCAAGTTATTTTTGCCACTGGAAACATAAATGATGAAAAACTTCCCAACACTGTTTGCAAATACCGAGCTTGAATTTCCAAGTTAGGCACCAATCCATGGAAACAAACCAGTGCAGAACAGAAATCCTTGTGATGTATCCAAACATCCTGCAAGCAGCAGGTGTCCTCTCAACTAGTGCAGCATCATTCACACACTAGAAAAAGCCGTCTCATTTAGTGGATATGGGCAACAATTTAAAATAGTGGTTCTATCGCTACTCACGTGCTGTTAATCCTGGATTTAACAGTCACAGGCACCTGTGGAAAGGCTCAGAACACTCAGTATTTGGGAATTTAAGTGAGTTGGAAGCTGGGTAAGTGGCAAGCCAGAAGTAACAGCTGATATTAATCTTCCTTCTGATTCCCAGGGAATTAATACTGAACAATGTGTTCTAAGATTTGCTACCAAGATTTGCTAATTTGGGGATTTCTTCTTTTCTTGGTCCTTCACTGTTCTTCAAATATCTTTGAAAAAGACATATTCTTCCTGTCAGAATTTCACATCTTTGTTTCAGCACAGCGATTGAATTATCATAAGGGCAGTAAATTAAAGTCTTAGATTTTTGAAAACCAGAAGGGAAAACCTGAATTTAGTAAAAAGAGACAAATCCCTTCTTGCCTCCCTCACCTTTATTTCTTTTAAGACAGAACAGAGTCTACTACAGTCTGTCTTTCCTGTTTTATTTACAGAACAGGGTTGGTCTCCCCACACTCATTCCTTTGGCATTCTCCTTGGGACAGCTGGCAGGATAGAAATCTCATTAGGAAAGTATTTCATTTTATGGAAATGAAAAGTCAGATGCAAAGAAACACAAACATGAGCTGCATCTCTGTATTCCAGCAGCCAAGCAACCTTCAAGGAAACCTCTGAACCAGAGGAACAAAGGTAAATGAAAACTAGAAAATGGATTTAAGAACCAATATTTATTTTTTTCAGAACTCTTGAGATTCTTCTTGAAGACAAAGCAGCATTTTAATTTAAACTATTAATTAAAATTTTGCATGTGACAACTCCGTTCCAAAGTCTGGGGTGTGTGGTAGAGCCCAGTTATGTTTCCTCTGACTGCTGCTATCATTTAACCTCTTGGAATCTTCTTCGAAACACTGGGAATTGATGATCTCAGGAAACCAGTTTAGCACTAAATGTTAACAGTAGCAAGATTAAATTATGATTAGGTAAACATAAACAAATCATAAACTCCTCTGCGGCAGTGGCTGCTGGGCCTGCCTGCCAATTTGCAATCAATTTTTAAGTAACCTCCCTGGGCCTCTCTGCAGTTTTCCTGACAGACACCTGGTCTGGTGTGGGCTGCACTCCTGAGCCTGCTGGGCACTGCTTGGGTCACTTCCAACAAATTCCGCGTGTTTTCCCTGCTAACGTCGACTCGAAAGGGGATTCTGAGAGCACTCCCAGGTCCCACTGATCTGCACCCAGGTGGCAAAGCCAGTAAAAAACGCAGGTGAAAAAGGACTGCAGCTCCTCCAGGAGAAAGGAACTATGCAAGCCCTTCCCATGGACCCCATTTCAGCAGGGCGGGAGGTATATTACAAATTATTCCATTTTCATCCCTCAAAAAATAAGGAATGGAATTTAGATGGTGCAAAACCCCACTGAATAGATGGTACAAACAGAAGGGTTTCCAGCTGCATTATTGATTTTACACCCAGCACAGAATCATGGAATGGTTTAGGGACCTTGGAGACCATCTCCTTCAAACCCCCCTCCATGGGCACAGCAAAGTGAAAACTTCATGGAAGCCTCTCAGGAAAAGCAAAAGAGAAAGCTACAGAAATTCAGTGACACAAACCAACTGCACTGGAAGAAAGGATCCGTTCTGAAAGGGCACAAAGTTGGGAGGATGATTTACATGTGAGTCTCAATTTAATCTTTAATCTATTTTCACTTTCTGTCATCTACTTCCATTCCTCTTTCTTAGAACCCCAGACATTTCAGTAGTTTCTGTTTCTCAACATCAAGGAAAAAAATTCTATAATTCTGCTTTAAAGTTCTGGTAAATTTGGGTTTCAATCATCACAGGGAAGAACTTCATTTATTCCCAGGCCAAAAGGAGCACAGGGTGCACTCGGAGTGCATTAGAGTTCCATAAAATGGGCTCCATATTCAGCTCTGCAGGAGCCAATTGATCGTTACCAATAAATGACCATTAACTGAGTCTCCAATTAAATCCTCAATCCAGCAAAAACAAGTGTTCTTGTCATCACAAGAGAAGAATTCCCCTGCAACACTCCATCTGAAGAGCAAAGCATAAATATCTGGCCACAAATTACATTTGAAGAAGAAAAAGAAAATATCCACTTCCAACAGAGACGAATTTTTATTTTTTGTTAAAAATATTATTCACGAAATTTCTGTTACAAGTAGTGATACAGACCAGTATGAGCAGAATAATAAAATTATTCCTATAGAACAGAATTTAAAAAAACCCTCATTTAAAATAACCAGCTATATATAATAAAAGTGAAAATATACAAAATTAAGAGTTTGGGGTTTTTTTTCCAAACAATTAAAAAAAAGTTAAAAAAAAGTCAAAGTCACGATTCCATTCATCAGCCAACACTTCTGAGGTTTCTGCTTAAATTATGTCTGGGACAGGTCTGTGGATGCCACCACCCTGAGAGCTTTAAGTCACCCAAGAGTCCTGCTCAAATTGACATTGACCTTGTTCCAGCTGTGCCTCACCACGGCCAGTCTGAGCTCGTGTCAGTCAGTGCTACAAATCAAAAACTCCACGGGTCCTTCCCAGCCCAAAACACGGCACATAAATTCAATATAAAGGATCAAATTAGAGAAGTCACACTATTGAATAGCGTTGCACACTCACCTTTAACACTGTGCAGCCACTTGGCATTACCCAGGACAGGGGGACGGACTGAAGAGTACAGACAACCAGCACTGGTTTATTTCTGATATTAAAGAAAAAGGTTAAATACTCAGAATGAAAGAAACACTGAAAATGGAACAACCTTCAGTGTGTGGTGTTAACTACTGAGTTTGTCACTTAATATCACTTATCATTCTTTTTTTCCTGCTCCAATACCAGCGTGACTGACATTTTTCCATTTCCAGAGCGTCAAGTCTGTAATGCTTAAAATACCTTGTGAAATACAATGCTCAACTTTGTCAACTCCTGAGTTATCAGCATGCAGGGAAAATAATGCCCGTGTCATCAGCAACCTTGTGTGTCACCCAAGGGTACAACATCCAGCATTCTTCCTTTTCTCCACCTGCTTGATAAATTAAAAAACGCAGGCACTGATCATCAGTTTCCCAGAATTATTTCTCTCACCTCTATGGATTTGCTCAAGTGTGAGGAGGAGTCAGAGATATTTGTGTGCTGCCAACAAACCTGTCCCCAGCTGGATCCACTCAGATATCTCTTGCTGCTGGGACACACTAGAGGCACAGACTGGCACCATGCATTTTTTCATAGCAGAGTAAAAAAAAATTCCTTTGGAAACTAATAAACAATTCCACTCACTTTTCCCTGGAAAAAAAAAGAGCAAAAAAGCCATCCCAGTAAAAGGCTGCTTTCCCAGGCCTCAGCAATCCCCTCTAAGTGCTTTATGCTGCATTTTCCTTCACCTTTTGTTGGAGGACACAGATGGCCAGGACAACAGGAGGAGGGCGAAAAAATCAAAAGAAAAAATAAAAATATTAATTTCCTCATTAATTGATTATTGATTTTCAAAATTCTCATTTAACCTTCATGCAGAGGGAGAGGCCTGTGGGAGGCTTGTGCAGCATCGTGTTCCACAGCCAGCAGCTCATCCTGGAACACAGACTTGGGGTGACACCGGATCTGCCTGCAACTCAAACCTGAACTGCACTGGGGCAGGTTTAGCTTGGACATCAGCAGGAATTTCCCCATGGAAAGGGTGCTCAGGCCTCAGCAGGGG
>VYZQ01039940.1:239-11706 GCA_013400655.1 Mystacornis crossleyi
TTGTCCATACTTGTTCCTGCTGCTGGAACAACAGGGAAAAAAATCACTGCTGCCTCCCTGCAATACTTCCTGACACAAGAAAACATTTATACACAGGCTTGTCCGTAAGTGTGCCAGTGCTGCTCTTCACTCAGGGGAGCCGCTGGCAGGCTGACTGACGCTGGTTCAGGTGGGGCTTGTGCCCCTGGCTGGCACCTCTCACAGGAGCCATGTGCTGGCTTCAGCCAGGCCACGAGCAGAGAGGGGTGAAAATGAAGAGCATCAGAGTCTGTATGGTTAGCCTGAAACTGGAAAAAAATATCCAGTGAGGCTTGTTGAAGCCATGTTATGCCATTAGGGTGCAAATCTCTCTCTCTTAAAATCAGTGCTTACGTGCCTCCTGATATCACATCTGGAGTTTGCTGTGTTTTACTGAAGATCTTGGGAAGGTCATAGTGCCCTTCATGATAGGTCTGACCTTGGTTCACCTTGTTACAGGAAATAATACACAGGTCGTCCTGCAAAAAAAAGCTGTCAGTAAAGGATCCCCTATCTTAATGGCAATAGCAAAGGACACAGTGGTGCCTCAGGGAAGTACAGCCTCAGGAATGGTGGGTGGTAGGTTTGCAGCAACTGAGCTCTCACAGCCAACCTGGGAAGAACCTGTAGCTTCAAATCTGCTGTTCAGAGCATTTTTATGTTATAATCCTGCCTAATGTCACAAGTCGTGTTTTCTGGCTGCTAAGATCATTTTATTGCTTTCTGCCTATGGATATAAAATTTTATGAAAGTGGGTCATACACATTTTGTACCTGTGGATTCCGCCACGTGCATGCTTTCTCATCCTCCATTAAAAAAAAAAAAAAAAAATGTGAATGAACCTGTTCAGATTTTGTAGCCATTATGGAGACTAGATACTAAGTCCAGAAGTCCAGCTCTAGACAGTCTGTGCTTCCCCAAGCTCATCTCATTTTAGTGGTAGAAAAGCTGCAAGTTACCCAGACATGGTTTTCCTTCTGCTTCTGCTTGTGGAAAAAGGATTTCAGACTGCAGAGAGAACCTTGATCATGGATTCAGCAATGTGTTTTAAATGGTCTTGTCCCACAGCAACTCAGCAGATCTGTTGTCTAACATCACACCTGGCTTAGCCTTTAAAGTGCCCGTATTCTCTCTAACCTTGTACATGCACAGAGAGAACATAAACTGCTTTTTAATCAGAACTCCTCGTTTAAATTTATGATAAAACTGGAAATGGACCTTGAATAACTTGCAAATGTGTGAAGGCAAGGTGAACTGGTGCTAAAGAGAGTAGTATGTCTGCACAGTACTTCCTGTTTATGTTTCTTCCACGCCAGTACTGCACTTGGCCTTATTGGAACTGGCAGTGTAAAAAGACTGTTGAAATAGCATGAGTCCCCACTTAAAACAGGAATTGCAGAGATATTAAATGCCACAATTTTTCCTTTCCTCAGTATTTTCCCCCCCCAAAAATATAATAGATGTGATGCAAAATGTAATATGAATGAGAGTAATAGAAACAGCAGCTAAATGTAGTCTTGTAAATGCTTCTCTGATATTTGCTTTGTCACCATGTGCTGTATTGCACTGCCTGAAAGTTCCTTGAGACTAGGCAGAAGGAGGGATGATGATTTGGGGAGTGGGGGACTTAGTTTTAAAAGCCTTCTTCACGAGTTCCATAGTTGTTTTTTCCTCCTTCCTCTCTCCAGTATTTTGGTCAGCACTAAAATGGATTTTAAAAATTCAGCTAATTGTCATTACTACTTCCAGAGTCAGGCACCTTGCTTACTTTAACTACTATGAAATTTTAAAGGTACCTCTGAGGGGATTTAGGTGTGATTTTATGTGTAGTAAGTAGCTCCAAATTAATGGAAAGTTAAAAAGAAGGGGAAAAAAAGAGGATAAAAGATGCATGAATGCATTTGGGGAGATAAAACATCACTTGTGATTTATGTATTATAGGGAGAGATATTTACAATGCTTATATGGATGTAGAAATTGCCGTAAATACATATGTAAGTAATATGTGTATTATTTGAAAGTCCACAGCGTTAGAGATTATTCAGGGGGAATGGGAGGGATGCATACATATGAGAGGTGTGATGTCTATTTTAATACCACTGGTTCTCTACGTGAAGATTTATGTGAAGAGAACTGACTTAAAAAATCCAACTGCTAGGAACCTGGTCTTTTAAGTGGGTTTTGGTCAGAAGGTACATAAGGGCAATAACTTTACAGAATTGTAAACATGGTTTTACCAGTAACATCTGTTGCATTTTCTTTCTCCTTGCCCCATAGTGGGCTATTCTGAGCTGACACCAAGGATATTGTCGTGAGTTAAAAGTGGCTCTCTGGAGACGGGACCATTCTGCGCTTCCAGTCTCGTACTCTAAAAGTTCCCAGGAGAAGCGCTTGACACACTCACTGTTTGACAGAAGGACAAGGCAAGATGACAGCTTGGGACGCCTATGTCCATCAGAAGTCTCAGTCTGTATCCCACTAGCAGAGGGTATTTAAAGATCAGACACATAAATAATAGCATTCACACACATTTGGTTACAATGCTTAATAGCCGTATCAGGAATCAGGAGAAAAAACAATGCATCCTTTATAGTATTTTTAAAGGAATTAAAACTGCTAGTTGGGACACTTTTTGCTTTTTGTATCTTTGTTTTTAAACCTTGACTTAATGCCAAACTGTCATTATTTTAAAAGAAAAAAAAACCACACCAAAACAACCTAACAACAAAAAAAATCTGCTTCATTTTCCCATCCATTGCAAGGTCTGAAGCTTTTCCTACCAAAAATGGTCCAGCCTGTTTCTTTTTATTTTAATGGTTTGATACATAGGAAAAGGGTTAACTGCATAACTCAATCACACAATATCTTAGATTACAGATAGCCTGCAAGAAAAGGTTTTGCAGCGTGGTAATAACTACCACTGCATCGTGGGAACAGGCTGTGGCAGACAATGATGGAATTGACAATGGTGCATACAAAGGCCACCTTTGGGAGAAACCATATCTCACAGCATGCTGGGAAAAGTGAGAAATAGTAGCAGATGCTGTCAGGACTATAAGCAACAGATGCCTCCTGGCCAGCGTTCAGCCAGTACAACCAGATCACACCATTCATAAGCAGGGAACATTTTTTTTCCTCCCTCTCTTTGTAGGAGGGAGGTAGCAAATACAAATATTGCAGAGGAATTAAAAACAGCAGATGGTGGCAGCAGGATTTGATGAGATCAGGGTCAGGTATGGGTATACATTTGGTAGTGGCATTAATCATCCTTTCCCTTTGGGAACTGAAAGTTCAGGCCACTAACACAGCATTAAATTGACCACCTTCAGGTTATGTTTTACTTACCCAGTCACCCTCAATACCCCCTTGTCATCCTCCCCCCTCTTGAACAGCATGGCTGCATAGCTCTCTCGTGCAAGGCTCTGGTAGATTTAAGAGAGTTTAAAAGAACATATGTTCAATATTTGGTTAATTCAATTTGTGCTTAAATCATTAATAAGCCAGCCAATCCCGAACAGGAAACGTTAAAAGCCTCCTATTAAACCCACTGCATTATCTCTCTCTCTCTCTCCCTCTCTCCCTTTCTCTCATGCCAAGCTGGTTGTTTTCACCTACAAATGCTCTCTGTTTATTATCCGCTTGAATATATTTGGTCACCTTTCATCTTCCATGTATTGCTCGAAACATTTAGCTTATAGCTCCCATCGTAAATGCTCCAAAGGAAATGAGGAGGTAAATAATACAGCTCCCTTGGAAAAACAAAGTTGGAAGTGTAAATGAGCTTTCTTGCATGGGTCGCTCAGTGCATTGGGTTCAATACAGTCAGATCATTAAAGGAATGTAAATGAACAGTTCATTTCAGAAAGTGACACAGATTCCTTTTCAGAAGCTTGTTTCAGATTTTAGCTGTAAGAGTGGTTTGAACTCATTACAGGTCTCTGTGTGAGGACTTGTCAAACCCCTGAGATAATTTTTCAAAACCAAAGTGTATTTTCTCCCAGTCATTGCTCTATTACTGGATTGTTGAGTAAACAGGATGGTGATGATGGCATAATCATTCCAGTGCTAGGGTTGTGGGTTTGTTTGGCAATTAGAAGAACACAGTCCAATAATTAAAGGATCTGCATTCTAGTATTGTCTGTGATGCCGGTTTCCTCACCTTAGGTGGGTGATATTTTTTCCATTCCTCAGTTTTCTCTGTTGTGAAATTGACATTTTCATTATACCCGCATCAAAGGAATAGTGTGGATGGTTAAACAAATTATTCTTCATTTGCCCAGTGAGTTTCTGCAGTCTGAAAAACATGCCCAGTAGGCATGTTGTGTCAGATGCCAAAGTCTGACAGTAAGGCGCTTGTAATCTGAAACTTTGACACATAAAATGTAGGTTCTGAAATTCAAGGTGCAAGAGAGGTGAGAGTTTACTTCCCTTTACTGAATTTCTTTTTTCAGACTCGGGCCCCAGGCTTGTGTGGAGTGTTCTGGGAAGACACCCAGCATTGCTCCAGCACCCTGACTTTCCGGGCCAGTGGACCTTCCTGGCCACCCAAAGCACTGATTCCCTAGAGACGTGACAGGATATCTGGCAATGAGTTGTGGGTCAAATCAGGTCCTCCAATAAAACCATCAGATTTAACTTGACATGATTTGGTCGATATTTGCCATGTGAATGATAAACTTCTGCAACCTCATTAGAGGTTTTTCTTTTAATTCTAATTCTAAAATTCATCCTGTCCATGCTGGGGATAGACTGGAGATTAGGGAGGCACTATTTAATTTATTAATCTGTCTGTTGTGTAAATATGCTGGGATGAGCAAGAACGAAAAGATATTTTGTGCCCAGCAGGGGAAGAAAATATTTACAATCTCCTTTTCATATGTTTTCCTTATTCCAGACTGCTCTCTTCAGCATCGTCAAATTCATTTGCCTCAGGGTCTACTCCTGCTAAGGCCAGGTGACTCATTACTACTGAAATGGTAAAAAACCTGAGCTTTCATTATCCAGCATACTCTTCTGTTGTAATTATTTAACAAAAAATGGGGGAAATCTGTGTTTTCAGCAGGAGATTGCACTGGAGATAGATGTTATTTCCCACTTAAGAGTACATGAAAAATGAATTGTCTCTGTTAAAAGGCAGTGGATGTAAAATGAGCAGAAGGGAATGATTTTTTATGCTAAACTGTTTCACAAAGCTGTGGGCCAGATGGGACAACTAGTTAACAACTAGAAAATTTAGTTTGACCTCCTGTTTATCAGAAAAGATTACATTTTCTCCAATTACCTTTCTCTCAAGCCTGGTTCAATGCATGCTTGCCTAAAGCACAGCTTGTGCTCTCCTGATGCACAGGTAATTACCTAATGATGTTTGCAGCTTTGGGATATTAACAAATAAAATAAATAAAAAAACAGTAGAGACCTGTATGGATAAAAAGGTTACCTACACGAATGCTATCCAGTCTTTGTTTATGAATCATAAGGCTCTTCTGGGACATTAACATTCAAGGTATCTACAGCTACAATATTGAGGGGTTTATGACACATTTGATTATTCTTTTGAGGGCTCTGGCTTTGGCCACTATAGTTATGATACTGACGAAGTTAGGAGAGAGGAGTATTTATTCTGTTACTGCTGTGATATCCTGCTATATGGCAGGCTTCTACTGGATCTTATTGGAGGAAATATTTATATCACAATCTGGGCAAGCACTCATTTTCAACTACCAGCAGCTAAATGTCTACAGAGTAGCATAATCAAAGAGAGTGCTTTTACTAGATAGATATGATTCCTCTGACTGAAAGAAACCAAACAACCATGTTGGCTCTGACACCTTTGAAGTTTTGAAATGCATATGATTTTGTTGTACAAAGTGCCAGACTGAAAGTGAATTTTTGTGGAGTGTAAACCAGACCTTTCTTTTCCAGAGATATGGATAACATACCAAACTAATCCCTAAACCAGACACTCCAGAACCCTGTAAATACAAATTTGAATGATGGTGTTTTGGAATCCACGGTAAGTTGTGGAGCCAGCTGTTCAGAAATGGGAAAAAAATTGTCCCGAATCCTGGACTTTGAGGTACTGAAATCTTGCAAACAGGGTCATAGATTTATTTTCCTGAAATAACTTCATCTGTAATAAAATGACATACTTAAATATGTTGACTAAATGATCTTATTCCATATTACCCTTTGATATGATAAGAAAGATGTTCAGTATTAACTACGTGCTACCTGGCCCATAAAAACACATACTGGGGACTGGCAGCAAAGATGTTTCCCAGCAGAGAAGGCAGAGCCATGTCCAGGGTGGTGCTGGTGGGCTTTGCAGCACAGAGACAGAGATGAGTGTAGTCCAGGATGCAGGCAAGACAAGACATGTCCATGCTTCAGTGCGACTATGGGGATGCAGCTTTGGAGACTCTGGAGTGACTGCAATGCCCTGTGACTCTGGCAGAGTGCAATCCGTGTTGAGATACAGGTATCTAGAGTTACCTCCTCAAAGACCTGGCCTGTCTTTAAAATTACTGAGCTCCCTTTTCACTTATATGGAGGTTGCTGAAAGCTTTTTAGTGCCTCTGTAGATCATGTCTTTGATTGAAAGTTCTAACGGCTGAATGAATCCCTGACCTCCCACACCTGTCTCAGATGATCAGCAAGATCCATTCTTTTAATTTCCAAATTGAAAGAAAATGGTTTGTTTTGAGAACTTTTTTTTTAAAATGGCCAGTTATGTGTAGTCAACACAATTCTTTTCCCTTGCTCTTTCCACAAAGTTTGAAACTCCTGTGATTGCTGGTGAAAGCAAAAATGAAAACCCAGATCTTTTGAAACCTAAGCCTGTGTATTTGTTTTCCTGCTAGATTTGGGATAAATCTTTCCACCCAATAGGAAGTTCTTTTGTTTTAACTTTCTGTCTTGAGGAGCCAATCGTCAAACTTCCCCCAGTGCCCACCAGTTCAGCTGTCATTTGTCCTTTCTTCTGAAATGACTAATTTCCATCACTCCATGTCATCCATGAATGGGAAAGTAATCACCACCATTTAGAGAGAAAAACCACTTGAGCTGCCGGATCCTTTTCTCTCTGTCGGCTGATTGTGATTTCATATCTTTTATGTAAAGCAGACTTTCAGAGCTGTTACCTATTTAAGGAATTTTTCAATTAACATTTTTTTTCTTCAAGTGTGAGCAGGGCCTTTCGATTCCATCACAAAGGATTGGCTTACTTTTCATATAACACTGTGCTCAGCTCAGTTCCTTCATCCTGAAAGTCTTTTCTTTGGCAGTGATAATTTAGTTTAAACCCTCACCAATCAATAGCTGATCAATGCACAGCAGGAGAGGATTTCTATTGAAAACCCATTACACTTCAAGGGACTAAAAATTTCTCATTTGAACAAAAACTCTTCCAACCTTATTCAAAATCTGTCTAATTGGCCCTTGGTTAAAAACAAAAATAAGCCTAGAAAGGGAAGAAAGTTCCATATGAACATTAAAGAGAGACTGAAGTTAAGGACTGGTTCTGAAAGGTAATGAGAACCTTTAGTTTTGGAAGAACTTGGTCTATCAGGACATGCCAAAGTTAGGTTCCAATGTTAAAGTGAATATTATGAAAAGGTCGTATTTATTTTTAAATGTTTGCATTAGGATGTGATTTTTCTGGATTGTGAATTATATGATTTCTGAATAAAAAGTCCTTCACAGTTTTTCTGCCTTCACAGAGCAAAATCAAATCCTGAACGACATGTGTAATCCATTGTTGCTAGGTAGTTCTCCTAACCGGGGAGTATGGTAATCAAAGGGTGTAAATATTGTAAAGCTGGGCTCAGCATTACTTGTGATGTAGAGGTTTGTGCTTTCCTGCAGAATGATCTTCAGCTTTCTCCTGTGCTGTGAACCTCATGTAACTGACACTGTGGGAAACTTTGTCATCGATTTCTGTGTCATCGCTTCTCTGTCCAGCCAAGATCACATAACCACACTGATAACAGTTTTACCATAATTTCTAAGGTTGCTCTGTGAGATGCCCATTGCAAACTCCTGTTTTGGCAGGTGCTGGCGGTATCCTGCTCTGATTTCCCAAAGTTTTGTCTCCATCTCACTTCTACTGGTTCCTGTGCAGTGGGGGCTGCCTCCTGGCCTCAGAACGAGCAGAAGTACTGTGAGTGCACCTGTGCAGGTGGTGCCCCAAGGAAGCCTTCTGCTGAGTGTTACGTCTCTGAACAATATGGGGATCCCCTGTTCTCCTACTCAAAGACAGGCTGTGCCCCAAGTCACCTCCAGGCTTCTCAGAGGTGGGAGAAGATTGCACTTCTCCACGTGATCTGCAGAGGGAAGGGAACACCTTGACTTCTCATCTTTAACCCCACTGGGCAGCAGATACTTGGGCTCTGGGTTTGCTTTTTCCAACCAGATTAACCCAGAGGCCCCACAGAGCACTGGTATCCTCTTTGACCACTCCTGCAGTGGGTCTCTGGTGTGGGAGACCCCATGTCAACGAAAAGCATTCTCCTCCCAGCTCCCCTCTCTTGTAATCCATGTCTTCTGGAATTACTGATAACTCCAAACTGTGAGACCCACACCAGACTCACCACTGAGACCTGAATGTCCTTTGTGTCACAGTGCAGTTCAGATTACCCCTGCTAGTTTGGCATGATTCAGAGATGGACTTAGGCTCCTCTCTGTGGAGTTAATGCCCCAGCTTTCATGCCAGGAGCATCTTTTTGAAGAAGATCCTTTAAATGCCACCAGACAGACATTAGATAAAATGAGGAAGCATGGGAAATCTCAGAAGGGATCCTGTTTTCAGACTTCAGTCCCACCTGCAGATCCTCTTGGACCAAAATAATAGCAGTGTAGTAATAATAGCAACAGAAGTAACAGTTGCTTATGATGCCTACTTTTCAGTAATTTACTCAGGAAATCACATGCAACGCTGGTTCTTGAGCAGTTTTTGCAGGAAGTGAGGTTTCACAGGCTGTCATTTTAGTGCTCTTGATCTTCCATGACACTTTCTTGCCCATTAGCCAAGATTTATTTTGTAGTGTGATGTTTTGCTTTATTTTACAGAAGAATTTGGTGCCCAAGTTTGTTTGTTTGTTTGTTTGTTTGTTTGTTTGTTTGTTTGTTTGTTTGTTTGTTTCTTTCTTTCTTTCTTTCTTTCTTTCTTTCTTTCTGTCTTCCTTTCTTTCTTTCTTTCTTTCTTTCTTTCTTGCAATCAAGTAAAGTCACTGACATTTCCAGGAATGCAATCTTCCATACTGATATAAAATAATGACTATCAGCTTTGTACTTGTCTTTCTATAGACTGAAAAAATTCCCAATCTATGCAGCTCCAATGATAATTAAAAAGTAGATAAACAAGCATAAGGAAGAGCATTTATTTTGACAAGACAAAGTTTTGGCACCTTTACCCGCACTCCCTAATCCGTTAACCCAAGCACTGGCTTCAGCAGGCTCCTGGGACAAGGTACTATTCAAGAGGGCAGACTGAAAGCCCTTACTTTAGCTCTGAGTAGTTAAAATCCAAAAAGGTGCATTGTGCTGGTAGTCCTTTCATAGCCCCTGCGCCTTTAATGATAGCCATTTCTCCTTATTGAACCCTTTCTACTCCTTTTCTTCTCTGTTCCTCTCTCCTCCTTTAAAGGCTCCTTTGAGTAAGTGCTGTGCCTCTTATTTTTCTTTTCCTTTTCCTGCTTCCTCCCTCTTATTTGTTTAAACCATTCCCTTGTTCATCTGCTCTCATTTTCTTTCTGCCTTTAACCCCCCATTCAGTGTTATTCTCTGTTGTTTTTTTTTGTTTTTTTTTTTTTTTTTCCCTGTGGGGGTGTGAGCACATTCTCCTGCCTTATCAGCTCTCTGGTCCTTTCTCTACGACATCTGAGTGGATGCTGGAATGATCTTTAGCCAGAATCTCCCTAGGGGTCTCAGTCCCAGGCTCCAGAGCTTCTGAAATGAGATGGAAAAAGAGAGACACCCTGGCAGCAGCTTGTCCCTAATGGCCAGATGGCCGGCACTCACATTAATACAATATCAGGCATTGCTGTAGTTCTGCCTTGGAAACTGCTTGCCTGTGCTGGCATCTTCTCACACTCCTCTGACAGCCATGCCAGTCCCAGCACCCTCTTGGGAAAAGAAATGGAAATGACCACATAAATACTTTGAATTCAAGTCACTGTGCAACAAGAATCATCTAATATTTTCATGCGTGAATGTTTAGGTTATCCCCTCCCCCTGCACACCCTCCCTTCTGTCCCCCTCCACTTCCATTATACATTGTCCTTTCCTGTATGTTTTGCTGATACTGAATTCAGCTCCCTTGCAGCCTGGGACTTATGTTTTTGAATTTACCCTAGCTTTTATGTGTACATCCTTTCACACTGTGCTTTGTAGGGTGGGACACCAGAAAGTGACTGCACGTGTCAGGGCTGGAAGCAGTCAACTATCTACAAAGGAACAGTCAGTTGTTAATGTTTGGCTGTGGTGAGATGGAGGAACAAGCAGGCAGTACCTTTTTTTTTTGTTGCCTTTTTTCCATGACCTTGTAATACCGTGAGGCTTTGCTTTGTGTCATGCCATTCCCAGAAAAATACAGATGTGAAACAGAGTTTTGTGGCTGAGGGCAGATCAGAGGAGGCAGAGGTAGGAAAAAAAGCTGTCGAGTGCATCTGGGCTCACAACCACTCTTCCTTGTCCCACCAGGAGTGCATGAATCAGCCTACCTCCGGGACCAGAGCTGCCCCTCTGGGTCTAGCTTACCAAAAACTGTGCTGAACATGGTACAGCCTGAGCAGGGCTGCCTGTAGGGCTCTTTTTCCTGGCTTTTGCCAGGGTATATTTTGGTTCAGCTTTGGCTCTTGTGAGCCCAGACTTGGCCTGCTGTAAAGAAACACGTGTTTGGTGTCACTTGAATGTCCAAGCTGCAGTTGCTCACCCCAGTGTGTCAGCTTGCCTGTGTGCAGCAACCTCCATCCTGTGTGCCAAAGGAGGAGAGTTACCTGCCTGTGTGAGAGCATTGTCTTCTCCCGTGGATCCTAGAACTCCCTGCACTCACACGTTGGGATGGGTGAACATGTAGGATGCATGTTGGGATGCCCGAGCATGTAGGAACACCTAACACCTCAGTGCAGCATCAAAGGATAAACTACTGAACAGAGAGGTGAAATGTGAGGCACATTTTAGTTCCTCCAGAATTAAATTGCTCCACAGAGGAGCTGAGCATGGAGTCCCTCATTCCTGTTGGTAAGGGACTGCTCAGGTGGACATTCTCCTGCTGGTGTGAATAGGGGCACCACCCAGTGCTATGCATGCAGCTTTGTTTGCTTTTTACCCTCTGCTTGTCTCTTGCTTGTCTGTCTCCCTGACAGCTTTCTAATCTTTTCTGGTTTTCTTTTACTTGGAGTGAAAAGGGGAGGGAGACTTAATCCTATACTGCTTCCTTTTTTTTTTTTTT
>VYZQ01039940.1:15426-64708 GCA_013400655.1 Mystacornis crossleyi
TGGACCATATAATGCTTGTGTTTGAACTTGATCTACCTGAGGAACCAGCAGGATGATATGGTGAGGGCCCAACTTGTCCCTTTTGGCTTAAAATTCAGAGAAAGGAACCGTTTGCGTCAAAATTTGTCCTCTATTACAGGTTTATTTTGTCATAATCCTTGTCTATGCTAGACAAGGATGGGCAAACATCCACCTCCGTGTAAATCATCTGCATTCTCAAACACACAGCAAACATCAGGAGAGCTGCTAACATGCAGAAAGGTGGCAGAACATGGTGAGGGAGAAGATCTTTACAATCTTGCTTGAAAGTCAAACTGAGGAGAACAAGAAAGCCACCAGTCAGTTTGCCCAGGCCATTTTTTCTGGGTAGAGATGACAAATATCCATCTCACCTTATGACTGTGGCCCATATCCGGTGTGATGCGATGCTGCTGAGCAATGGAAAGCAGCATCTGTGAGAAGTGTCCCACATGCTCAGACTCTCTCGAATGTTAGTCACTGTTCCTGGCACTGGTTCCTCGGTGTCCAAGCTGAGCACTTTCCCAAGCATGTGGTGCAAGGCTTTGCCTGCTCTCTTGCCACAGCAGAGCCAAAGCTGAGAGTTGGAGGATTCTGTGGCAGGACTTAAGCCTGTAGCATCCGCTCACAGAGAAAAAGGAGCAGTGTGTTTAGTCTCACTCTTTTGTACAAACATTCCCTGAAACCAGCGGATTTGCTCACTTCCATGAATTTTTCACTTTTGCTTCCTGTACTGAGGAAGTTGTTTGAACAGACCCCTGGGTACCAGGTAGCAAGAGGGCCCAAACAGTAAGATGTCCCTCCCTCTTCCCCCACCCCCCTTTCTTTTTTGGAAGCCACCAAATTTTACACAATCTGTTCAACTCATCTCCAGAGGTAAAAGACAGAAACAGTTGCCAGTTATGTGGGGCTCAGTGATCAGCGGTATCAATGCAGTCCCTTCATTTGCCTCCTGGCTCTGGCTTCCTGATCGGTATGGCCGTTAGCAGAGACAATGCCAGCAGAGCAGATGCAGAACTACAAACCACTGAAGGATGAAAGGGAAAGAGAAAAGTCTGTTTATTGCAGCCAGCTCTAAAGGGGGGGGGAAAAAAATGACCCGAACTCCATCCAATTAAATTTTCTAATTAAACTGGGGACACACACATTCTCTCCCTCTCGCATTCCCTTTCGGCACACACACACACGCTCATGCACATGCACATCCCGGTGCTTTCAAAGTGGGGGTCCTGCCGTGGAGCTCATCCTCCCAGTTCCTAGTGGGGCACAGTGTAACAAACAGGGCAGTACAGTCAGGCTGTAGAAGTGATAGTGAATTTTTTTTTTAATAGAAAAACTCCACTGCTTCAGCAATAGCATTTATGGGAAGAACAACTGATAAGAAAAATATAGAAGAAGCAGTAAGGAAAAGAAGAAACAATATGAAATAGGTCAACCCCCCATGTTTTATTAGCAGAATCATAAAATTAAACAAACTCTCTGGAAGATTTAAACATTCTCTATGCTGATGCAGTTATTTTGTTATTCTTCCAGTTCTGTGTGTGGCTGGAGGAATCCTGATGTGAAAGCTAGCTGAAAGTCCTTGGCTGTGTAGCTGGCCCTCACAGCTCCCTGCTTTGGCCCTATCATTTGGAGCGGATGGCTGGGGTGACACACTGTTGGAGGCAGCCGCTGCCAGTACCACAAGAGTCTTCAGGGCAACTTTTTTTAAGTAGGGCTTGGAGATGGATCAGTCTCAGTAGTGCACTGAGGAACTCCCGTTCCCCCAAGCATCTCTTTCCAAAATAGTTGCAAGGAAAATGCACAAGGTCGGTCAATTTAGAAAAAGGAGAGCTGTAATAATAAACTCGATAGTAAATACATCCAAGCTAAGCATGAATCCCTTTGGTAGTTCAGCTGTGCTTTGAAACTGGCAAAAAAATTATCTTGAATTGAGACTTAAAAAAAATCATAGCCAAAACACAGTATATGATCTCAGACATCATTTGTCAGCCTGAGCAACAAGCATCTGTTGATGAGTGTCTTGGGACTTATCACCATAAACATGCAGCATGCTGCTCAGAACAGGAACTTGAATTTTGAGGGGTTATACTGAAACACCAAGTATAAATGAGAATCTGAATTAAAGTGTGTCCAGCATCCTGAGAATAACAGAGGCCAGGGCAAGGGCACTGCAAGCAGATCATGGCAACACCCAAAGCTACAATCAAGCCAATCAAGCGCTGATCACCTCCATCTCTTTCCTTTGTGAGATCCCAGAGGCTTCAAGTGTCCAATCCCTGAGGGTGAGCCAGCAAACACCAAGAGTGGTGTCTGCAGCATGGGGCTGAAACCTAGTGGGATGTTTTCATCACAGTTGGTGTTGCTGGTGTGGTGGAAAAGATGATCTAATATTTACAGAAGGTTTGGGCTGGGATGAAGGTTAACTGGCAAGAGTTCACACAAGATGACACAGAGGGAATGATTTGCTACAGACAACAACCAGAGGGGCTGGATACAATTATATCACTCCCACCTGGGTATATTATATATAGGAAGCTGTGATTTATGAATCAGGCCGAAAAGATGTCACTAGATACCAGGCTGCCTCTTTGAGTTCCCAAGTAGCTTCTGTGTTGAAGACCCCACCTGGGCTGGGTGAGGGTGCCTGTGTGTTCACCCAGGACTGTGGCACCTGTAGGTGAGCCAAGCTGGTTTGGGGGTACCATGATCTCTCCAGTGGAAAGGCATCGAGACACATCGTGTGATTTGCTTTCCTGCCTCAGTTGGCCCTTTTCACAGGCTCCACGGAGTGGGCAGGGGTTTAGGATTGGCACAGCCTAGTAAAACACTGAGCCCAGCCTGATCATGGTTTTTCTGTGTAGTTGATCCGAGCGAGTAACCATGGATTTGAAGATTTTTGGTTTTGTTCAAGTGAACAGAAAGCTTGAGGTCAACATCTCTGTCTGGCAATTTCTAAACTGAATTAGGTAGCACCCCAAGCTTTCTGGTTGTGGGCAGTTCTGTGTCCAGGCTTGACACAACAAAGTAATAAAACTGAGAAGTAAGCAGCAAGCCCTCATTAATATGTCAGCACATAGGTGACCAGAAGTGAAACTGATATAAACTCAGTATGCACTCAGCCTGTAGAATATGTTTTTCACCATCAATCCCCTTTTCAGTCTTTCCAGCTGCCCTTCGTTTATAGTCGTTTACCTGAGCATCTGCTCAGGGGAAACTGCAAATTATGCTTGTTGACCATGTTCACAACATCAACCTAGGAAAGTTTTTGAAGGACATATTAAATCTCTGTCACACTGGACACATCTGTTTGCTGGGAGAGTTGTCCTGTGTCTCGGGACGTAATTCTGCATAGGTTGCTGAGATCCTACCTTTTCAATAGGATGACCCACGTAATTTTGCAGCCCCATAGATATTAATTCTCCAGCATAGGTGCTGACGTTCTACCCTGTTAATCTGCAAGACTGACTAGGATTAGAAGAGTAGTTTTTGCTGACTGTCACAGTGAAAGGAGGCAGATCAGAGGAGAAAATAACAGTTGACCCAGTTCTTAAATCAGGACCAGGTGCCAAATTACTGTGTCTGAACATTCAAATGAGTGCGCTGGTCCCTAAATACCTGTTTTACTAATCTAAAAGACACTTGAGGAACGTGATGCAGGGTCAGGGTGCTGAACTTCATTGTCTGGATTTAAAAATGGGGCATTTTATCCCAGGAGTGCAGAAACAGAAAGGAGCTCTGGTCGCCATCCACTCCAGTCTCAGAGTGGCAGTCAGTCAGGCAGTGTGCCTCAGGCAGAGGCTGAAGCAGAGAGACAAAACTCTAATTTGGGGAGAAGGAACGGCTGGGATCTGAAGACAGGGCTGGGTATAATGGCTGCAGGAGGGATCAGGCCGGGTTTGGGTGGTATGGCCATCTGCCCATGGGGAAAGCAGAAGTAGCGTTAGTTGAGTTTAATGGAAGAAATATTTAACAGCTCTCTTGGCATTTGAATAGGCTGTGGCTTAATACCAAGGTAGCTGATCAAGCCACCTCCAAGATGCCTCTGGTCCAGAAAATCTGCTGTTCGTACTCCTGGCTCATCTGACCAGACACAAGCAAATAGGATTTGTGCTGCTGACACCTATGTGGACACACTGTCTGCGCCACAGTTAGATAAGGGAGCTATTTTCTGAGCAGATGATACTTTTGCTTATGTTTCTAAATATAAATGACTTATTTCTACTTAAGGTGATCAAATGCCTGTTGCTAGCTGTGTTGATCCATGCTGGTCCTGTAGACAGCCACTGGCCTTTCGTTTTTATGCATTCTTTTGGACAAATAGGAAAATACGTAATTATTCTTCTGATCCCCATTGACAGTGGGACCCCTGGATGCTTCTGTTCAGTGCTCCACCTCGCCTTCTTAATGAGAAAGTGGTATTCCTCACCAAGAGCATGAGTTGCTCTCACCTTTCTGAGGAGTTTGAAGTTATTTACATTTGAGGTGTTAAGGTATCTCTGTGTGGAGAACAGAAGTAGATGGACAGACGGAAAGATATACGGAAGAATAATCTATGGTCAGATTAGAAAGAAGTACCAGGAACCCTCTATTTTCAGAAAAATAAGTTTTTACTATGTAAAGGAGCAATGCTTTCATATTGCAAGATTAAGTACCTTCCTTAGGAGTAGATGTTAATTGGCATGTAGTAGGGTTTGATTCTGTGCAAGGTTTTCTTCACTCAATCTTAACTTTTTTGCTGACATGAGGTTAGGGCAGTATTTGTTATACTTGAACAGAGCAAAAGCAATATCACACTTCCGTTCTTTCTGTGAAAACACTAGTATCATCAGTTTCCAGAGGAGGACAAATACCTCCTGATATTTTTCAGTGTATTTCAGGTTGATACAAAAAGTAATTTCACTTTCGAAGAACTTTTACACTAGATTTCTCTGTGAGAGGGGATTCCCCTGCTGCCTCTAGCAGAGATCTGTTTCCATTCCTCCCCCGCCATCTCTTAGGCCCCCTTCTTCTGCCTGATGTGGTGAGACGGTAGGGTAGGGGATCCTCTGCTTCTTGTGATGCAGCCGGCTGGTGCATTTGCCACAGGGATCGTGTAGAGTGGCTCCACCAGCCAATCTCCTCCTCAGGGTCCTTATGCTTCTTAACCTATCCACCTCCTCTCTTAGCTGTGCCACTGTGATGAGCAGATCATCGGCCTGGTCGCATTTCACACAGCTGTTGTCTCTGCTGTCATCCAGTTCCCGTGCCAGACTCTGGCACTCCCTGCAGCCTGGGACCTGGACAGCTGTATGTTTTTGTGGGAGCTCAGTCTGTATCACCGCATCCTTTCCAGTGACTGCAGAGGACGTCGCTCCCCGCCAACTGGGTACCATAGCTGAGCTCCTTCTGAGAGACCACCTACCACCAGCTCAGCCCTTCTTCTGAGCTGGTGGGTGACTGCACCCTCCCCGCATCTTCTTCCTGCATGAACTGCTGTGCATACTGCTGCAGGGAGTTGGGGTTGAAGATGGGATCATCAGTGGTTCTAAAAAGAAATGAGGTGATGACTTTCTACCTTCAACTCCTTTGAAAACTACTACCTGGATTCATTTGAATGTTGTAATAATGTATAAACCACCTAATTTGAAAGATATTTTTTAGCCACGAGGTGAAGAGTGGAACAGTGAAAAAACAGCCAGACAGAAAGTAAAGCTATTGCAGCATTCGAGAGGGTCAGTGTCTTGAGGAAATAAATCAAACATTTCCAGGAGGGAGCTGTAGATACCTGCATCCTCACTTTTACAGTGGAGTGCTGTTTGGTAAGATGCACGCCAGGCAGGTCTGGAGAAGGAATCTGGCTTCTGCTTTGATGTCTAATAATGACTGAGAGACCCCAGAGAGCAGGGTCCTTCTGTATCAGAACTTAAGAGGGACTCTTTCTTCACAAAGCCTTTCACAAACCTTGTGAGAAGGTGAGGTACAAAATATCCCTATCCCTCTGCCAAAATGCATTGAAATTTTCCTATGAATTCAAATGTTTTTAAACAAAAAATTGACATAAAGTCACAGCTAGCTGAATTAAAAAGTAACTTGAGATAGAAAACTTGCAGTGCAGGATTACGTTTACTTTTTCTGTAGCTGTTAATACTGTACATTTGCTTCTCAGTACTGTTCCTGTGAGTGGTACCTTTTCTGCATGACACATTAGTGGACAAGATGACATCCAAGAAGATATTTGAAGAAGCAGAGCACAGAGACAGGAAAGGTGAAAAATCTTTTTGAAGAAGGAGTTGCTCTCACATGCATGTCTGTGTCCCCCACCAAGGTGGCGATTACAAGTAAATAAGAGCTATTCATTCCCTAACTAAAGTTTGATCCGTCTCTGCATCCCAATCGGCAGCTCAGCCCCACCAAGTCCCTGAAACACTGTTTGCATTGTTTACTGTATGTGGTACCAGGAAAAAAGCTGGTGTTACTGTTATTTAGCACCAGCATTCTCCAGGCTGCCAAAATCCTTGTGCCAAAAAAGAAAGGTCATTTGAACCTCAGTGTCTGACAAAACAAGCTCAAACTGTCTACTGTGGGAACATGCTTTTTCTTGGGCTGATCCCATTCTGCAGCCAGAATGGGTAATGGCAAACTCTTCCCCTCCTGCTGTGTCTGGAGGTGAGTTCTAAAATCCCAATGAATCATTTTGTTTGTTTTGTGACGCCTTTTATTTTTTAATAGACACTGCCTTTTGTTAATGACAAAAAAATGGCTCCTTCCCTCTCTGTGAATAGCAGTTGCTGCTGTGGGTGGCGTGTGCGTCTCGTGGCTGCTGGGGTGCACACCGGGGCTGTGCTGGGCCAGCCCAGCGAGCGGAAGATGCTTTTCCAAACAGCTCTCTTTCTCTCCAGATGCCTGCATCAGTTCTATACAGCTGCGTTGCTGATGAGACCTTTACGTGGCTACAGTCCACAGAAGTCTGATCCTTGGTTGCTACATGCCGCTCTAGCTAAGTCTCTGAACACCGTGGAGGGGTTAAAATGATTAATCATGGGGAATAAAGGCTCCTAAATCCGTATGTTTCAGATGCTGAGTGCCTACAGCTCCAGTTACTCAGAGCAGACACTGGATCTATTCAGTGGGTCTGGGAAAATGAAGCCACAGAATCACTGAGGAAGACAAGGAACTTGCTTTGTGGTCTCATGTGCGGTCTTGTGAACCTGCCTGTGGTCTCATGGAACAAGCCGTATTTTGGAGAAGGAAGGGAACGCTCTCTTGTAGGCATGTCCAGCTAAAGCAGCTTGTTGCTGCATCACAGTAGGGTTGGTACTGTTTCCAAGCCTGGCTGGAGGCACATGCAGATTGCAGCACTTGCTGTTTCCGTCAGACCCAGGATGGCATCTTGGCCTGGCCGAGGGAGGCACTGACTGGGGATTTGGCAAGACCAAAGGGCTATAGGCTCTTTCAAACCCCAGGGCATCCATGTTGGACCCGTGCCCAGCCCAAGCAGATTTGGTGGCTAGAGGAAGGCCAGGTGAGTTTCATTCATAGGGCACTTCGTCTCCAAGGAGGCAAGAAATTCAAACAACTTAGTGCTCCAAGTCACTCCCACTGGTAACTGAGCTTCAGGTGAGTACTTTGTGGCAATTCCAATGGCTAGGAATGATTTCTCGGTGAGTAGCAAAAATCTGGTTGGGGGTAAGCGTTTCCAAATGCCACGGCTTAGGAAGGTTTTCGCTCTGCCAAATGCTAACTCACTCCTCTTCCAAGCATAAGTGGCTGGGAAGCATCTCACATCACCTGGCAAGTTTTAAAGCACCACATTGCTCCTTGGGTATGACCAAGGGGTCCACAATTATGGCCTCAGTGATGACGCTCACTAATGTTTACTAATGTGCGTTTTAATGGTTTCTGAACCATTGTGGTTGTGGAGTGTCCTTCACTGGAGATACTCAAGAACTGCCAGGACACAGGGCTGTGCCATGTGCTCTAGGAAGACCCTGCTTGAGCTGGGAGGTTGGGCCAGATGATCTCCTGTGGTCCCTTCCAGTCTGACCCATTCTGTGATTCTGTGAACCAGTGTCAGTTTATCTCTTCCGTGCAATGCCTAAACAGTAAAACATCCATAGAAAGAATCCTACTAAGGGGGTAGGGGTATCGGGTTTGTGGTCTAAACACAAGTTTATCTCTGTACTCTGGAACTGTAGATACAAATCTAGGCAAAATTGATACCCCCTTAAGCCACTCTGAAACTGGTAAACCAAGCAGTTTGCTATGCAGAAGTGGCTGAGCCATGCAGTTCATGGTGTTTCTTGCGAAACTAGGGGTTTACTCAGAAGAACTCTGAATAAATTTCCTTTTCTCTGAATCAGGTTTGTCAGCTGCATGCACTTCAGCTCCTTGGCTTTCTTGACATGTGCAATGTGCAATGCTGTACATGAATTTTCAAGCCTCACAGGATGTCTGTGCTGTATAAATAAAATTAATTCAAAATAGCCTTGCAGTTTTTTCAAAGACATGGATAGCTCCTGCTCTTTCCATGTCTCTATTGGTCTTTATTCCTATATGCAAAAAATAACCCCTCCGTCCCGTCTTTTGTAATGCTGTCAGGCTCCCTTCCAGCACTGAGTATACATCTCATTTACTTTTTTGGAAAAGCCTTTCCATAATAAAAATATCCCATCGGAAGTATTTGTGTGTCCTTAAAGACGATATCCCCTAGTGACAGTGGAGAAGTTCATTGGCAGAGCTCTGCCCTCAGCCTAGTGCCACGCACTGCATCGTCCTACAGGAGTGTTGCCACCCCTCACACGATGTCTGTTTTCCTTGAACATAACACTAGAAAGGGCAAAGGGGCTGGTTTTTCTGAAGCAGAAGTTGGGGGAATCCCTTGTTAATATCCAATAGTATCCCCTGGAAATGGGCTTTCAGTGTGTCACATCTGCTGGCACACTGTCACTGCCCCTGTGGAAACTCGTCTCCGATGTTGCTGGGGGACTCCCTGGTTGTACTGACAGGGGTGGACAGTGGCACTCTCACATACCTGCACTAACCTTCATGTGAAGACTAAAACCCATGTTGCCAGCCATGATGACCCTGATCCCTAGCTCTGGGGGGATCGGCATTATGTACCTTGTTATTGCAGTTTGGGAAGTTAACACAGCTGTTGCTTGGTGTTAAGTCAGTCCTCAGCTTCCCACTTGGGGGTCAACTAGTAAATCCAGGGACTTTCTTCAGAATCCAATTCTGTGAGTGCCAGCCTAGCACTATTAACCAATAACCAAAGCACTGGTGCTGCACCAGCTTATTTGCAATATAACGGCTGAATATGGGCACATTTTCAGTCACCTCAAGGGGAGTTTGGCATGTGGATAAAGGGTTAGAAATGGTCCCTTGCTTTGATATGGAACAGAACAATAAATTGTTAAAGTGTAAGTAGCAACAGACCTACACTGTGATGGAACCTCACATGGGGTATGTTCTTGAAGAATAACTGAGCATCAGCTAGGTGAAAGCTTCCATCGTGGAATGTAGGACACAGTTTTCACTGGAGAGTGCAGTGACCAGATATTTCAAAGCAAAGAACAAGATAGAAAATCTTGTTCTGAGCGCCTAGCTGTTCTCTGCACCTGTCCTGGTAAAACAAAGATGCTTGCAGTCTAGAAAGGCAGACAAGAAAAGAACAAACAAGATGGTGCCCTGCATTTCAAGACTATCTTTGTAAATAGCTCTCCTCTGCTGAGGGCTAGCATACTCCAGTTTTGCCTTCCCTTCCAGGAGGAATGCAATAGCACTAGTAAGGAAATGTACCTGCAGCTTACAAACAACTGAGCATACTCAAGGCTGTCAGCATAAAGACTTGTGTGGCAAAGCCTAGTTTGTAACTATTGGTGCCTGTTCATAATTGCCAGACCCTAGTGCAACACTTTCCCTGCCTGTTGGGGAGTGAGTATGTTGTGTTCAGACTTGGCTTAGAGCCCAGAGCAGCCTGGGTTTTATTTTCCTTTTGTATGGACATGGAGAATATTTTCCAGTAGGATGGATGGCTTAGCAGATAATGCACTAGCCTTTCAAAGTTGGGAACGTGGTTTGGGTTCAGTTTGAGTTCTCAAGCAAAATGATATTATCGGTCTAGGCAATTCACAGTCAGTTTTATACAACAGTCTGTACGCTGTAAATTTGTCTCTGATTTGCCTTGCACAGGTTTACGATATTTAAAGCACGATGCTAGCAAGTAGTACATCAGCCTCAGCTACTTCTACCCCACTCTCTGCCCTTCTGCGGCAGTTCATACTAGTATTTGAATTCTGTTTGTGTGCAAAACTCCAGAGTTCTGGGATCTTCAACTTTTTTCATCTGAGCTTAGCTTCCTCTCTTATTGTTTGGGTTTGTTAACTGGCTGCTGTTGTCCTTCTCAAGTCCCAGTAACCATTTTTTAACCCCCTTGTTTTTCCACAGGAAAGCCAGGAAGAAAGGCGTTTTCAGCAAGGCCTCCCTCCTTGCTGGGTTTCATGCACAGACTTTAATCATTGCCTTGCCTGGAAAAGGGAAAGAGCTTTTCTTAGAATGTCCTACTGCAGCATATAAAGACTTCCCCCGTTCTCCCTTCCTACTCATTAAAGCACAATTGTTGACTGCTTTGGGGTCCCTCTGGGTAAGGTTTGTTTGTGATGTCAATTACCTTGAGTTTATGAGTTAAGAGCTGTTGCCGGTCCTCTGGAAAAAGGAATCCTTCATTTAGCTGTCACTGGCATACACTGCAGTTCATTCGGCCAAGAGGAAATGGGGATTAAAAGACCTGGTCCTGCTCCCGCTGGAGGCGGTGGTATGGCTCCTGGTGAGAACAATGGGAGCAGACCCCAGCCTCAGAGGAGAGGGTGGTCCTAGCTAAGGTGCTCCCCTGCTCCCCGGCTCCCCCTCTTCCCTAAGTGAATGATGATAATTACTGCAGGAGCGTCTGCTTGGTTCACTTCCTCCAATTGTTCCCAAGCTCTTATTTTGCTTGATGCTCAGAAAGGGTCAGTTTTTTAGCTGAATAGCAAAGGTTGTCTAGAGTGACCTAATGTGTTCCTGAAATGCTTGAAAAGGTGGGTGACCACCACAGACAGAGGCAGAGTGAGTAGCTGAACAGAGGCTCTTTGCATATTTTGGCCCATCCTGGTCAAAGTGATAGGGATGGTTGACAATGTTGGTGGCACGAGGCCAGTTTTTTGATGAGATATAAGGAAACTGTGACCTCATTTCCAGACAGAAACTTACACTGGGATAACTTGAGACAGTGTACAAGAGCTCTTTTTGAGGAATTAAAGTGGTTCCCCTGTCCAGTAACCAGGGGCTTTGATAAAAGATTGCTTTTTGACACTGTGGGCAACTGGATCCAGCAGAGTCCTCAGCTCGGGATGCTGCGGGAAGATATCTGAGGTTTTCTAGCAAACACCTGACTTGGGATACAACCCACTGTCTGTACTGGTTCCTCACTGCTCTCTTAGGGAAGAGACAGAGTGATAGGACATGAAAGAGGGAAGATCTGTCAGCAACCCAAAGATAATGAAGGCCCAATTATGACACTTTTCACCCCAGATGACTTCATTGTCACTGGAATGGGCAGGTCTGAATGGGATGGAAAAAACCCCTTTTGTTTCAGTTACTGGACAAACACGGGACTGCCTTTATCACACCACTATGTGTTGGTATAATCAAGTAGACTTTCAGCCTGATGTGCTGAACTTTGCTTGCAAATGCTTCCTCTGCTGCTGGTAAGACACTGGGTATTTGTGTTTGTTTTTCCATTGTGGAAATGTGTTGGGAAACATCCTCAATAAAAGCTGAGTTTTAATTCCTGAGAAAGCCAGCAGCTCCACTCTACGTCACAAGCTAAAGTAACAGAAGTTGGAAAGTGCAGAGATTTCTGTAGCAAGAGGTATTCTCACCCCAGGGGCAATACTTGCTAATAATAACTCTCCCTTGCATTTCTTTTTCACCTTCCTTCTGAGGGCCTTCTGTTGCTGAACAGGCACGAAACAAATCTCAGAAGACCTCCTGTGAGGAATTCTAGAGTTACTTCTTTTACTTTAGAGAAAGGATGTCAAGATACAGAAAGAAAATCAAATGCTTAAAATTGTGATGCGGTGCTGTGATTGCAGTGAGCCCTGATGGGAAATGAAACTGAAACAGACTTCCAAGTCTGAGTGTCCTAGGCATTTCATGGTGGAAATGTGGTCAGTCTCCTTCCAGCTTAAATGGGATCTCTCAGCTCCTGTGTCTGCAGATAGCAGCATTTTCCTACGCAGCTCCTCTTGGCAGAGTGATGGACCTTTTTTTTTAGATTTGAATTGCCATGAATATTCCTCACTTCAGGAAGTCACTGATGATGCATAGGCTGTATTACAGCCTTATCAAAACTGAGCATATTCAATATCTTATTGAGAAATTCGGAAATGTTATGACATCAGCTCTTTTTTGTAATCAGCCATGAGTGCATCTTGAGAACTCAGATCCTGTGCAGCCCCAACATTCAGTAGCTTTGGGTGTATGATTTCCTTGTAAGGATCGCCTATACATCATTAAAGACCCTGCAAGAGTGCTTTGCTTTGAGGCAGAGAGTACTTCACTACTCAGTGCCCAGCTCTTAGGTTTCTCTAGTTCCAGGCAGCAAAACTTCCAGTGAAAGACTTCGCATTGAAAATATATCTCAGTGGCATCAGATTAAAAATGCAACCTCCTGAGCCTTCTGGATTTCAGAAAGAAAATGTTAAAGGACCAAGGTAGTTTTCACCCACCACTCTTCGCTTTTGTCTGATTGTGTGAGCCTCCTCTATGCAGTGCCCTTGTACACAAGCCACGCGTCAACTGAGCGGTGGCAACCTTGGTAGCTGCTTGCCATGTATGGTTTTGGTCTGCCCTAGATGTGAGGTAATGCCATTTAGCTGAAAACTTGTTGAAAAAAGCCTAAACTGAAACAGAATACAAACACAGACACGGACAATTAGAGGCGTGAATGATGTATAGCAACTCCTGAAGCCCCGCACACTGGCTGTGTGTCTGAACCCCTGAGCTGCTTGCTCCCGAAACTTGGTTTGTTCCTCACACATGCACATGCATTGCGATGCACAGGCAGCACTTTCTGAGAGACACTGGCTCTGGTGAGCCTGGTGTGCTGCCTGCTCCTCCTGTGCTCTCAGGGAGATGGTGATTTTTCTAGATGCAACCTAAAGGACTGACGGGTCTGGTTTTACCAAACGTGCTGATCATATGATGATGTGTGTTTATGTCAGTACGTGCTGATTGGGCACATTCTCATTTCCAGTGATCCTGGCTAGCAAGTTGGCTGTTTAGTTTTAAGAGTAGCAGCATGTTGAAAGTAACACAGGCAGAGCAGAAAAACTGTGCTGCTCACTGAAAACAGAACAAGACTGGGCTCTAGTCATTTTTTAAACCAGTTGCTCCAGAGTGAAAAAATACTGGATATTTTTATCTAAGCAGGTCACATTTTGATGAGGAGCCATAGGGTCTAGGGTTCAGAGGGCAAGAGCGAGTGTCGCTAAGGATCTTGCTGTGCTGTAATCCCTCCTAAGCCATGGGTTTGCAGGGTCACCTTGGGTATGACACTTGATCAGTCAGCTCAACCTTAAGCAAGAGGCAGCCAGACTGTCCCCTGCCAGCCCAAATGTCACAGTGTCCAGCTTTATAAGTGATTCTTCCCTTTCCCTAGCAGAAGTAGCTGTTGATAAGTTATAATGCAACAACCAAACCCTGGTTCCAAGTGCATTGCTATTAAACAATTGACATCATTACGACTATTGTGAATTTTAAAGACCTGACAGGGGAAAGTTCATTGTTAATAATAAAGGGCTGCTGTCTGAAATGGACAGGGATTTTGGGAGCTCCATTGCCAGTTTTGTCTTGATGCTTACTCTCTTGGTATTTACTGTTTTCTGCAGTGATACAGCTGAGAAAGTGCTTAATCAGAGCTTGTCAAGAGCAGTAAGACAAGATTATTCTGAAGCACAGAAGTTTTTTTTTTTTTAAAGACATCATCAGCGTTTTTAGAGTAGGAAAAGCAAATGTGGTTACTTAGAGGCTGGTAGCTGAGCTTAGAGGGAGGAAGAAATGTAGTACCTACACAGAGGCACCCAGTGCAATTCCTCACATGCACCTGGCATCCAACTCCCACTCCCAAAGGGTGCAGCTGTTCCCTAGATGTACTGGACGCCTAGAAACATCGCAAATGACACTGGACACCTACGTGTTCGACTTCATGTTAAGAGCTGTGAAAAAATCCCAGTACTGGTGAAGCTGGGATAGGAGACAAATGTGTTTAACCCATTTCTTAGACTGGTTATTTGGCCTTGTTAGACTGCAGAAGAACAGATGAGGACAGTGGAAACCTTCTCTGATTGCATGCAAGGGAGGACTGTCAAAACGGGAGGATGGCTGAGTCTCCTTTGGAGGAAGAGACAACTCCAGATGCTGGCTGGCACTGTGGCACTCCCTCCTCCTGAAATACACGGTTGTGAGAAGGACAAGGAGGAACTCGTGCTAGTAGATAATGCTCCTTATCAGAAGGTTGGTTTGTCTCAAAGATTGCCATGAATAGATGAACAATAGATTAAATGAACTTCCCTTGTCTATTCCAACCCAGTGGTGATAGACAGAATTTGGTTACTTAATTTAACTAGCCATGATTGTGGCAAGCAGGAAAATATTTCACCTCAGAAGTCATCTCTTGATAGCAGTTCCATATTTTATCTCACTGCCTTTACTTCCATGATATCTGGATCATATTTTTTCATTAGGAAAAAATTTTCCTTAGGTCTTTTGGCAAGACCAATCAACTTTTCTGCAGCTGTTTGTCAGTCTTCTGAAATCTCTGCGTGTACTTCTAACCCTAGAGAGCCATCTTCTCTCCTTTCCCTTCCCCCCAAGATTTTTCTAGTTCTTATAATTCTAATCTTAAGCTTAGTGATGATATTCTCAGAATCAAAACCATGGAGAAGTGCGTCAAGATGGGCTGATCTAATTGGCTCACTAAGTCTAGGAACTGGCCTGTGGTTGAAAGAATGACTCAAAGTGTTCTCTTTTTACTAAAAAAGCTGAAGAGTGTGTTCTAAGAGGCTAGGATAGTATTTTCATGTTGGTAAAATTTTAGCACTGTGACTGGTGATAGAGGAATTTCTGCATGCGTGTTGTGTTTGAAAGATAGTAAACTGTCTCTCTATCAACCCTTTCCCAAAACAGCACCCCTCCTGCATGGAAGGATGGCATGTGAGCTTGTGTTATGTGTGGTAGTGCCCTATGCTTATTGTGAGGTCCCAGCATCATTCACTGAGGCAGGTAAGACTCTGGGCAACAAAGACACAGCATGTGGCAGTTCAGGCACTTTAAATGTCAGCTTATGTGGTCCTTGGTGCTCAAGTAAGTTTAAAAAAATTGTTAGATGCAATTGGAGTGTGAGAGGGAAGTGGAGATTCTGACCACAGAAACTTTCACTGTCTCTTTGGCAGCAGAAAGCAAATCTATTAGACACTGAACACAACAAGGCTTGTCAGGTCAGTGCACAGGCCCTGCCAAAACTGGGGATCAGGTTTTCAGTCAGGTTCATCGGGGTGGTATGGGGCTGTTGGACCAGTTTTATCCCCCAGCAGAGCCTAGCTGTGTTGTTAAGGTTCTGGCTTTCACTGCAGCTCTGAGCTCTCACCTCTTCTCTTCATGCTTCTGTTGTACTTGCTCATGTTTATCTTGTGGGGATCAAGATGTACTTGAACTTTAGAAATGAAAACGGAAATTTGAACAGGAAACATGGCAGATTGACATGTTCCTCATTATCACTGCTACATTTGTTAGACATATGTTTTAAAAATCAAAACACTGCAGTATTCAAAGCACTGAGGGTGGGGGCAAGGAGGGAGACCCATCCATGCCCCACCCAGGGTGTTTATTCTTGAGGATGATTCATCTGTGGATGAAACTACACATCCAACCATGGTTGATGCTGAAAAGTACTTAGTTACTGTTCAGAGATTTCCTGACTGAAATTCCAGCTCCTCCTCAAAGACGGTGTGATCTTATTGTACAGGGAAAACACCATGGACCAGATTATGCCCTCTAGGAAAAAATAAACCCACAAAATGCAGGCTGGCTACACCCATCAGCATTGGAGATGGAGCACTGTATGCTGGTGGCAATCCGATAGCCTTCAGTTAAAGGTAGGTCCTTGCTGAACCCCCAGGTATCATGAGATGAAAGCTGACCTGCCTCTGACCAGTAACATGGCATCCCTGCTGAACTTGTGCAGTGGGAATGTTGTCCCACTCTCATGGAGATTTCTGGGCAGTAGGGCTGACTGGCATACACGCCTGGGGGCTCTCACCTGTCTTGTGCGCGCAGATCAGCAGCTCATGTACCACCTTTCTGACATGGGGCACACCAGGCTGCTCTGAGATCCCCCAAATCAGCCAAGTGTGGTGAGATAGAGCAACCCCAAAGACAGAGTGAAAAGCACCTAAGGAAGGGCAGGCATTTCTCATGCTTTCTGGTAAAAAGAAAAGCAAGATAGATGGTTTGCTCCTCAGAGCTTCTTCGAGCTCTCTTTTCAGTCACTATTCTGCTGAGAGGTGACCTTGTCCTGCCATTGGAGTGCCTTCAGACAGCACAGTATGGACTGATGTTCCCTTGGCATCTTGGCCCCTGTATGCGCTTTGGTCAACTTCAGCGTAAGTCAGAGGAAGGAAGTACCTCAGAGAAAAGTTGTGCTCCTGATATACCAGCCCCTAAATCTGAAGGATGCAACTTCATAACATAAGGAGAACATCTGAAAGAGATGCTTGGAGAAAAACAGCAATTTCATGGATACAGAACTTCCCACAACATTTCATTTCCACTAATTAAATCTGCATGGCCTCTCCTGGCCACAAATAATAACAGGAGAGAAACTGGAAGGAAGGTACGGTCATTACCAGTCAGTAAATTGACTTAGGGGTAATTTTTATTTAATTGTTGGGAAAAAAAGACTTCTCACAGAAGAAGTTAACCAGCTGAAGATACACGGACTTTTCTGGTTTTCAGTGAATGAGAAGAGAGGTTCTGTCATCAGCTTGCAGCTGTGTCCTTGTTCACCTAGCTGTGGTGGCCATGCACAATGTTAGCTGCAGAGATCTGGAATGAGGTTTTAAAATGCTTTTGCCAGACACAGGTCAGGCCCTTAATGACCTGGCCAGTGGGAAAGTGACAAAAGGACTGCATCAAAAATGTGTCAAAATCAGTAGGAACAAAGCCATTGAGACAGGTGGATTCAGAGATGCAGGGCTGAAAACCTCTGGATGGTCCCAGATGTGGAGGATTGTGTCTATATGTAAAGCTACTTTTGGGAGCCACAGCCCTCTTACTTTCTACTTTATGGTTGGAAAAATGCAGACAAAAGGATTTAACTTGGAATATGCCCCATTTTTAAGGTGCAAAATGCAAGAAACTCTTCTTGGGCACACAGCTGTCCCTCCTTGGTGTAAGTCATGCTGGTTTTTTAAGCACCCTGTGGTCATGTGGGCATTGCTCTCCAGAGAAAATAGCAAGACCCCTGGAAGCAGTCACCCAGTACTACTTCTGCAAGTAACTCTAAGGAGAAAGGAATTTGCTCAACAAAAGTTGGGAGGAAAGAGCTCATACATTTCTGATCTTTCATCTGTCCTGATAATACAAGTTTGAGTTAATGTAACGCTTGCTTTCCTGTGGTAAGTCTCTGTGAGGTAATACCTTTCCTGTGAAAGAAGATCCCAAACATGTACAAACAGATCATAGAATAAACACAATGTAGGTAGTTTCCAAAATTCTTCACTTTTTAAAAACTTTTATGGCCTGCCCCTTGGAAATTTATCTAGATCATTAAAGGCTGTATTCTGATAGGCTTTATGGGGGAACATGGTGGTGTTTGAGAAAGTGCAAATAACTCCATTTTTCACATCCGTTCTTCAACAGGTGAGAGAATTCTGTCCTTGTAGAGTGGTATGAGGTAGGGAACGGTGGAAGATGACAAAACCTTGATGATCAGAACCTTGCTATTTTTTTTGAATTAGGGGGAGTGGACACTGCTCAAAAGAGGTGTCAAACTTTGTGTGTCAGAACATGTTCCCTCCACGGCTGCTGATAGTGTTTTTCCTATCTCCATGTGCTACTGGGCTGCCTGCTAGATCTGCTGAGGTCCTGGGAGCAAGCTGAGGGTTGGCAGCCCTGGAAGGTAAGATTTTTGCTCATCCCTCTCTTGACCACAGACATCACCCAAAGGCTGGTTTGTAAATTAGACACCAGTAGTAGCTGACCTGTATGTGCACTTTACTCTCACTGCTGAGTTGAGGGGACCCACCTGTGGAGAAGAGAGGCAGGTTTCCTGGACACCAGGCAGTCTGGGGTCCGGTGAGGGGGCTCCCTTCTAAGGTCACTGGTTTGAGTATGTGGCTTCTGGTGTCCAGGTGTAGCTCTTCCTCTGAGTTTATTTAATTCTATGTCCCTGCAGTGTATACTCACAATATGATTGGAGAAGTGAAGCCTCTGTAGCATGGTAAAAATACAAGACGGTCACTCTAGTATAACTATGAACTGATATTGTATTGCCATAATTATGTAATCATCTACTCTGTTTAGAAACCCCACACTTTATCATTTTCAGTAATGGTTTTTCTGTGATCCTCACAGAAATGTCTACATGTTGGGAAGATGGTGGAAGCAACTAATCCATTTCACAGGTTTTCTGTTTCCTATTTTATCATTCTAGACTTCATTTTCATTTCTGGAGTTCTTTTTTTTTATAGGCAGCTTTTCAGAAAGGTTTCAAAAGGTAACAACTGGAGTCACCTAAAATAAGGACTGTATTTCAATTTTCACATATTTCCATAAATAGATGTGGGGAGAAGGGGAAAGGAAGATGCATGGAGTGGTTGTTTCTGCACTGGCTTTATCTCAGGTCAATATTACTGAGAAGACGGTCACCTAGTGAAACTCAGTGCAAAATACTTTTTTAAAAATTCAAGTGTGATATGCTGGCTAAAAGCTGAAGGTATCACCCTACAAGAGAGAAGTATTTATTTCTTCTTACGATACCTTCCAGTAAAGTGATGATATGCAAATTGCACATTGGAATTTTCTATATACCCTCCAAAGACTGACATCCTAGCCAGTTCTTTCTGGACGAGTTGTCAGCTCAGAAAGAAAACTGAGCCTATAATGTGTCAGTCTGATCCCCAGTGAGAGGGCAGGCTCCAAAGGGAGAGCAAAGATTTTAAAAGGAAAGGGTATTAATATGCCAGCAGGTTATATGATATGTAGTGTAATTTCTGGGGTCTAGGGTTGATTTCCTTGGCTATGCATGTGAGACTGACAAGTCCACTTGGTGACATGAAGTGTGAAGTTTTGGTTATAATAAATGATCTTGCCTTTCTTTCCTGTGCCTGTGTTTCACTTATGTGTTTGCTTTTTTTGTGCTTTGTTTTACAACACTGAAAGCAGCAAATCCCAGGTGCAGACTCTAATCACAGCTAGCAGACTGCTGTGAAAGAAACAGGTTGAAATGCCGATTTCACATACACCAGGGTAAATCCAGAGAGTGTCCCTGCCAGCTCCAAGCTAGATGTTTAAACTGGTAGCCTGGTTGAATTTTGTTACATTCTCTGTGGTTTGTGGTTTTCACTTCCCGTGTTTTGTGAAAAGGGACATGAGGACTAAGGAGTGAGGCTTGATCTCTCTTAAATTAAAATCACTGTGTGTTGCAAGATGGGAGAGGTGACTCTCGTTAGTGCCGTAGGACTCTAGGCTGTGTTGGCTACGTAGCTGCTGTAAAAGACTTGTCCCCTTGTGTTTGCCTTTCCTGTTTGCCCAGTGTGATTTGTGGAAAGGCAGCATGCAGGAGGACATCACTGTCATGAGCAGCAGCATGGTAAGTGCAGCAGCATGCAGTATTAAAATGACAGGGTAGAATTTTCATGTGATTCAACCAATGTGGAAACAAAACACCCTCTTTTGCTTATATTGGACAGGTCTCTGGACCCAGAAGAGTAAATGACGTGGTCACACTAGTTTATATCCATGTCCTGGGAGGTGCATGCTCTCCAGAGTTGACTCAAAGAATAACTTACAGCTTTCTTTTCTGTTGTGGTCATTGCTTTTCTTCTTACAGGGTAAGACAGATTGTAGGTCACCAAATTGATTCTTCAGCCAGCCTACAGTAGCCGCAAAACTGTGGAATGTTGATTTAAAAATGCAAACATGTAAAATGAGAAGACATCTAATGCCAGCCTTTTGGTGGAGACTAGAATTAGGCTTAAGACAGCTGGTGCCAGAGCATTTGCCTGTTAATGTTCCTAGGCTCTGGAATCTCTTGCAAGAGGATATCAGAGCAGCAGAATCAATTAGTGGTCTTAAAAGTAATGCTTAAACTCCTAGGTGACACTAATTTTTCACTCAGATGAGCGTATTTTATGAGCTGAACTGCTAGCTGGAGAGATGCAATGTCATTGTTACAGGGAAGCAGATAAACTATAGTAAAGTTCCCCTTCCAAGACCAAAAGAATTCTTCAGGTGCTGATTTGCTTTTACTCTGTGTTTTACCATGTGGGGGCAGGGAAAAAGAAAGGAGTTTCCGTGTGAAATGCACGGATTCATACCTGCCCGACCATGCTCAGATGAGTTAGGACTAGGAGTTTATTCTGCTGATCTTTAACCCAGATTACGTGCCGGTGCAAGGGTGTCAAGGTGCATAAGAATTCCCCTCAGACATCTAATAGGAAGATTCCATCTTTTATCCAAACACATAAGAATATACAGGACTATTTGACTGATTATTTTTTTGCTGCAGCAAATGTTGAGCGTTGACAGGCAGAGTCTATGTCCCTCCCGATGTAGCTCCAAGTGCCCATGACAGAGAGAAGCAGTAAGTACTTACCCTCCTGCAAGCTGGAGGAGAGACTTGGCAGGGGAACCCAGAGAGATTTCTGTTCAAAATCACAGTGCTGCCCTCTAAGACTTAACAGAGTGTATTGGAAAGGAAAGGAAAGCCATGCTTTCCTTAGCAGAGCTTTGCTTCACCTCGGAGGGAGAAGACCCAACTTTTCCCTTGTGCTGTTGGGACTGATGCCTGAGAAGGAGAAGATGGGAGGGGATGAGAGCTGTCATTTCTGCTTGTCCTTTGCTTACAGAGTGAATGATGCAGGGAACCCTTTCACAAAACCATGGTGCAACCATTGAATAATCTCTGCCTGCCAGGCTTACAACATTTCATATCCTGCCTATGGAGTCTGTGCCCCAAGTCTTGTCCCATACCTCCTTCCCCGTAGAGCGGGCTGTGGAGAACTGAGCCCGGCAGAATCACAAAATTGTTTCAAGTAATTGCAGACTGGTGGTTTTGTCTTGATGCAGGAAGAGTAAAATCTCAGTTCTCCGCTTCTCAATGACTTCATGAATGATAGGATGGCACTGACTATATGTCTGTAAAGGGACAACCCTACAGTGGAGCCTATTGAAAGTATAACTCCTTGGGAGAGTGCTCTGATAAGCAACAAAAACAATGAGGATAACAAATGGAGGCTGGGTGCTCATATTTGCTGACCTCTGTCCATACTGATCATAGAAACAACTCAGGCAAGCCATAAAATTGCTCCAGATGGCAGCCACTGAACCTGGTTTATAGAGTAATAGTTTACTCTATGAACAGTCCCAGGGATTTCAGTAAGACCATGAAGTGCCATGTGCAGGGAGAATGGAACAGGAGTGTCTAGTCTTAGTCTGCTCTTCAGTGTTTTTAATGAACAATAATTTTTGGTCATGTAGGCAAATTCTTCACTATGTACAATGCCTTGATTTGGACAGGGGTTGTGCCAAATGCTGCGATGTCCACACGTACAAGGGTAAGGGCTGCAGAAAGCAGGGCAGAGGAAGGATCACTGCAGCGGTGGCATTTTCTTTCTTGTGTCCTCCTAGATGAAAGCACCACTAATGGGACAATGATTGCTGCTTGTGTCTGCACAATGAGTGTGCTTTCATCAGCACTCTGTGCAAGGCAAACATCTTTGGGGTCTGTACAGGAAAGAGAAAAGGACACAAATAAAAAGCAAGATTGTATGCTGCCTGGTTTTGTCAAAGGTGAATTGTGCCAGAAGAATCTGATATCTTATCAAAGAAAGCTAATTGATTTTCCTTGTAAAGGAAACATGGCTGATCTGACTATCAGCAAAACATTTGATATGATGCCACATGGGAAATTATTAATTCAATGGGGGATGATGGGGTTAGGCAGAAGAACAGTGTGTGGTGGGTCTGGCTAAGGAAGGGATGAACACAAGTGATGCTGGTGTGGGAATGATCAAGCTCTAGGAGGGGACTGCTTGTGCAGTTGCTCAAGGAATAATTCTGGGTCTGATTCTGCTTAATATTTTCAATATGGCCTCATGATGGAATGTAAGAGTGCGTGGATGAAAGCTGTAGATGACAGAAGTTTGGGACCATAGTTATTATGCAAGATCAGGGTATGATACAGGAAGCACTGACTGACCTTGAGGGCTGGACTAATAGAAATGGGATGAAATTCAATATTACAGAGTGCAAGGTCATGCACTTAGGGACTAATAACATGAATTTCCACTATAAGCTGGAAGCTTATCAGCTCAAAACAAGCGTAGAAGAGAAAGACCTGAGTGTATTAGTTGATGGGGTAACTAAGAAGCAGAGATATCATGCCACCATGAAAAAGACAAATGGGAGTGTAGGGTATATGAGTCACAGCCTTCCCAAGAGGCAGGGAAGTATTAATGCCACTGGAGAGGGGTGAGATCTCTGCTGAAGCACTGCTGTCTGCCGTGGTAAAGAAAGATGAAGCCCTGGCAGTGCAGGTGCAGAGACAGGCTATTAGGAGCATCAGAGGATCGTATCAGCTCTGGTCTCCATCGCCCAGGGAGTGGCAACTGTGAGGTGACACAGCAGCTTTCTCTAAATAAGCAGTGGGTAAATGCAATGGAGAGGAAAGCATGAGTTCAGATCAAGACTATGCTGGCAAACGAGCAAATACAAATTGACCATAGATACCCTGAGGATTGCAGGGTTTATGGTCACTGAGGGGCAGGGGGTAGGGCAGAAAGGCATTAATTTGGTCTTTGGGAAGGATTGTACAACGTGGTGACAGTGGCAGCAGGGCCATGGGGTTGATGTCCCTGCAGGTTCCTTGTGGCCACATCTTGCTGGCTGACACCCGAGGCTCAGTGGGGCTTGGTGCAATGGTAAATGCTCTTCACTCCCCGGAGCTTCCCAATGTCAGTCTGCCCTTCTGCCCTCTCCCTGCGTACCTGTGTGCACTGGCTTGCCTTCCATCTGTGCCCAGACTCTGGCTGGCATTCCCATTTGACTGACAGGAATCAGGAAAAAACTTAACTTCAATGTGTCAGTGCTGTGGCACTGCCAGTGAGATGAGACCCAGCCTGGGCTTCACAGTTTCACCATTTTTGTGGGCCAGCCAAGGCCATTTTGGGAAGCTGTCCGGGTGACCTGGTAGAGCACAGAGATCTGGCCAGCCATGTTTCAGCCCTTCTTGTGTGCCGGGTGAGCTGTCAGCCTCCATTTTAATTGCTCTCACACAGCATCACCCTCCGCAAATCGGAAACTACAGTTCAGAGTTTTTGTCCATTTCTTTCAAACAAATATGGATTTTCCCTCCCTCTATCCCTTTTTCCCCTCCATCCCTTCCCTCCCCCTATTTTTTACTTTTTTTCCCCTCTCCTCAACTCTAGTTGACATTTACCAGAACCCAGTGTGATTTAGTGACCTTGGGCATACTGTGCACTTTAATTTGTCAATTTGGGAAATTAATTTGTGGAAGAATGAGTGGAAGTCAGAGGTCAGGCAGTTGGAGCGCAGACCTGCTGACAGGTTGACTGTTGGTGGGGGGCTAATGAGAGCACACCACCAAGCGAACGGAACAAAAGCAGACAGATTACACTGCCCGCTCGCTGGCTGGAGTCAATAACATCGGGCCGCTGTGCCTCCGTCTCTGCCACGGTTCTGCCTCATGCTGCTCGGGCAGCCGTTCAGAAACAGCCAGAGTGGCCTTCTGGGAGGAAGGGATAGGTCACTGGGTGTGAGGCCACTTCATGGTGAGGATGGAGAGCTGGCCATGGCAGCTCTGCCAGCCCAGCCCCAGCATGGAGGCAGTAACCGGAAAGGTTGCATCCGGGCGTTTGCAGTCCTGCTGTCTGCAGCCACCTGGGGTCCAGGTGAATTTCAGCATCTCTGCTGGGTACCGACAGCCATGTTCGGAGAAGTGGGATTTGTTTTCTGCAGGCGGTGTCTGCCTGACTCTGCCCACAGCCTTTGAGAGTGGCTGTAGAGCTGGACAGCTTGCTGAACAGGAAGTAAGAAGCGTGATGGCTCCTGCTCAGCACCTTTCGACCCCAAAATCCCTTTCCTTCTCAGCTGGCAAAGTGTGTATTTGTTAGGCAGATTCCTGTGGGTGCATGCCACCATCTGCATGCAGCACGAGCAGAGGTTTGACCGCAAACAAGACTGGAACGTGCCGGAGAGAGATTGCATCTGCTGCCCTGCGGCAGCTGAACTGCTGCATCACGCTCAGGCTGCCCCCGAGCCCCGTGGCAGAATGACTGAGCGGTAGAGGATCTCGAACGCTTTAAAGTGACAGCAAACCCTCGGATTCTGCCTTTGAAACAATGCAGGAGTCAGGCAAGAGGCATGACTAGGTCATGTCAGAGTCAAGACCATAGCCTCAAGGCTGCTGGGGAAGGGACTCAACAGGACACACTTGTTAGCTATGCACGTCGAGACAGAGGCTCGCATAGCTCTAGAACAGAAGAGCTTCTGGGCTTCAGTGCCAAGGCTTGTGTCTCTTGGAGCTAGCAAAGGCTGGAAGGACCAGACTCAGCATGCATAGCCCACAGGGCACGGGAAAAAATCTACTTGTTTTGCTCTGACAGCTGGCACTGCACACGTGAAGTGAGGGTAGACTTGGAAAGGTGTTTCTTACTGTAAAATAGCTGGCTAAAACATGAGGCACTGACAGCTGTTTGGGGAAAGGAGCACAGAGGACTATGAAATGAACCTCTTTTCTCCTGTGATAGCTAGGGGAAGAAAACCTCCCTGAGACAGCAGCCTGGCTGGCCAGGAAGCTCTCCACAGCTGTGTGTGTGCTTTGACATTCACACTTGGAGTAGGGCATGGCTCTCAGTCTCACATTTTGGGGGCTGAACATAGTTTCCAGCTATGGCATGACAGACCTTCAACTGATCCAGATAATTTGGTGAACATAGAGATGACTCTGAGGGAGACATCAGGCAAGAAATGCCATGGGAAGTGCAGAGGAAGACAACTTTGGATCTTACAATTCCTTTGGTACCACTCCAGCATGTAGTCCACTTCAGCAATCATCACTGACTTCAGCTGAAGTCTGACTTCAGCTATCACCGATAATGCGATCAGTTGTTTCCTCTATTGAGCACTTCAAGTTCCCTTGTTTGGAAGGACTAGAGGGTGCATTGTACTTCCATGCTTCCCCAGTGCCAGCAGACATGATTGCACTCAGCCACTCACCTGCTCCATCTCCACTGGCTGCTGTGACTCTGCATTGTGGTCCTTCCTCATGGACTTCATACATTTCCGTGGAGCTGGGGAAGATCTAACTCTTGCAGCTTCCACTAAGCTTCTGAAGTTTTAAGGAGATTGGGAGGTCATTAGACAGCACCAGAGACACACCACTGAGGGGCAAATGAGGTCAGGCAAACTGGGGGAGCAGAAGAGGACCAGGAGGGTGACTTTCAGAGGCTGTCAGGAAGCTGAGATCTTGCAGTCCCCATCCATGCAAATTGTCTTGATGTTTTGGCTGTGCAACATTTCTCACCTCTGGTTAAAACCTGGCTCACATGCTCCCCCTTTACTTCACATGTTAAGGTGTTCCCAATAACCCTCACTCCCAAGTTGACTTGTCCATCGCTTTGCAGTAAATAGTAAGAAATTCCTACACATTTTTTGTTGCCAAACCACAGCAAAGGTTGAGCAACTCAGCAACTTACAGTTTCATTCTCTTTTGTTTCTCAGAACTGACAAGCGCACTGTTTGTCAGCGTGCTGCTCACCAGGGAAATGCAGCACGTAACTTCCAAGAAAGCGGTGGCGATTCAGGCTTCAGGCATTTAAATAGTCACACTCCCCATGTTTGCTCTCTGCTCCATATATGGCCTCGGGCCTGAAGCCTCGGCTGCACGGGGAGGGCTGTGCTGTGGGAGGGGTGGGCGAAGGTTCTCAGCCCCTCTGTCTGCCTGCACAGTTTGCCCCGCTCTAGACACACAGGACAATCCATGGCCCCCAGCGGCCTCTGGGCACGTAGCCCTTGCAGGTTAGCTCTTTCCCTCATGCCCCAGACAGACAGGCGTGCAGTGTAACTGGTGACTCTGTGCAAATGTCTGTTTTCCTCTGGTAGCAAAAATCACCGCAGACCTTTGCCAAATTTGAACTGCAGGGCACAATTGCTTCATCCCCATTGGGCTGCTCCAGACAAGCTTGTTACCTGGCTTGTCAAACCTGGCTGTTGGGGCTTTGGACTTGGATATCAGATACAGTGTAGGCATGGGCTGAGAAGGGTCTACTCAGCTTACCTTGCTCTGCCCTATTAAATTATCTCTGAGCAAAATTATTATTTAATATTATACAAATATTTAAAACATTTTAATATTTTAAATAGATCAGGTGTATCTTGTTGTCTCTGGCCATTAATTTCCTGGTGTTAGAATGTTACTTCTTCATCTGGAGGTGCTGAGTCCTGCCTCTTTAGCTGAATATGACGGAGTTGAGTTGTGGTGTGGGACAGCCCCGTAGCTAAACTGTGTCTTGATGAAGTATTGCTGTTCAACAACAGAAGTTGTTTTCCTCTAAAGTCAGTCTGCTATCACAAGTGAACAGTGTACAGAACACATCCAGCGAGTTTGGGAATTTACTGTCACTACTAGGATGATTTGGAAATCCTCACTGCCTGTTTCTGAGAAGGTTACCCAAGAATAAATAAGCAATCCCTCTTCTTAGGGAGACTATGGAAACAGCTGGGACCAGAGCAGAGAAGGGTTCCAGACAAGGCAAAGTGCAGGAGGACTAATCACCCACGGATGAGGCACTGCAGGGACTCATTGTGGAAGAAGCTCCTCTGAGCTTTACCACTCTCATCTCGCTACTTGCTCCTTCCTGTCTTAGCCTCACAAATAATCACACACAAACAGAAAAATTAATAACAGATTCACAAAACCATCAACAGAGGCATAAAAAGTGTCTTTTGAACAACCTTTTTTTGCTTCTAGCATCCCAGCCATTGCAGCTGAAGCGTGATCAGGGTCTCTGTGATGTGAAAACAACAAAAAGCTCCCTCTCTTCCCACTGAACCTGACAAGGGGGTCATGAGGTCATGGTGGGATGACAATTGCGCAAGCAGGTAAGGAAATGCCACTACAAGAAAAGCTTTCAGGCCTGTGTCTGCACCGCGGAAAAGTGCGTGTAAAACCCCCGAGCCTTTTGACTGACTCATTAAAAAATGAGGTGAAGTCCGTGTACTGATGGACAAAACTGTGTGTTCATGAAGAGTGAAAATAATCCTTTCTCCCCTCCATCTTCCTTCCCAAAGAGTGAAAGTTTCCTGTATTCCCTCCTTGACAGCCATCAGTTCTGGCTCTGACTCGATACACCTGTATGAGGGCTCTGACTAGCACTGACCCCTTGCTTACTGGAAACCAAACATATCCTGTGGATGTTGGTCTCCTTGGTCTCAGCCTTTTCTCCCCTTAGTACCCATCCCTGACAGTCAGCTCAGCTCATCTGACCCGTGTGATGGCAGAGCCACACAGTGAGCAAGGCCAGGGGTGTGTGATCCCCGTGCATGGTCAGGATGAGGGAGGGCAGTTTTTCTGGAGGGAGCTGTTTCCTAAAATGCCAGGGCCTTCCTGTTCTTTTTCTTCCAGAATAAAACAGCATATGAAAGAGAGAGGTATGTTTGAAAGCCAGGATAAAACCTCCAGGTCTCTGCTTGCCTGGGCTCCTGGCAGGGCAGTGGGGAAGGTCATGGCTCTGTAGAAGTTCTGGGTACATTGTAGTGTGCACTACCTGTGGGACACAGGTCCAAAGGCACTTTGGAATGTCCAGGGTAGAGTATTCAGCATCTCTGTGAATGGCACTGCCCATCCCAGTGTGTTCTTCTCTATCTTACACTCCTTTATTCCCAGTTTTACTAAATCTTGGCCTCCTCACCACATTGGAATTCTGATTTAATTGCTTGTTTATCTTTCTGGTCCTTGCCCTAGAAGCCTGCGGTCTTATTTTCTGCCATATCTCCTGTCCTCATCCCCCACCCTGGTTGTCCTTGGTGTGATCCTTTAGCCCACTGAGTTCAGATCAAGGGGAGAACCACTTCTGTAGGACCTCAGGCTTGCTGTGATGCACAGAAATGAGGACAGACTCCTTGGTATCAGGCTGGTGCACGCCCTCTGCAAGCAAATGCATACAGAGGTGTTCCAGCAAGTCAGTGCTTGGTAGGTTAAAACACTTTCACAAGGCCAGATTTGGGGGAAGGAGGCAAATTTTCACAGGGACATTGCAAGACAGACTGCCTACATCTCTGCTTGGTTCTTGCTCCACAGCACGGTGCTACTAGCTCTGCCCACTCAGCTTATATCAGCAGACAACACACTTTTCTGCCTTGTCTCATTCACAGAAATGTCTGAGCTATCTGGGAGATGTTTTCCACAATGTGCATAGCAGTGAATAATTCACTCTGAGGCAAAAGTCTGTTTTCGAAAGAATCTCTGCAGGAGAGAAATTTGACAAATCTGTAGGCAACTGAAATAAAAAATCTCTTTAGATGGAAAGCATTGGGCAGCCTCAATGTCTCTCTTTGAAATGTAATATTATGGCCCCACAGTCCTTTTGCAAATCATCTGCAGGTATGCAATTTTCTTTCCTCATTTAATGGCTATTAATATTAAATACAGCAACCATACATTATTTATACTGTTTTATTCATGTATTAATTTTAAATCAATTCTTAAAAGGTGCAGTGCCAGGGATGGAAATGCATTACTTAGGGCAATAAAGAAGGGCAGATCAAGGAGGAAATTAACCAGAGATATTAAAGCTATCATGAAAGACTTATATTGGAAGCTTCTAGACTGGAACACCATTTGCTAGGAAAAGCCAGCAGCCAGGTCATTTTGACCTAGAAAGGAGAGTCCTCAAATATACATAACATGGGGGTCAGTCAAATAGAGGACAGACTGTGTGCCAGTGAGGAAAGGATTGCAGCAAGTACATTTCTCTGCTACAAAGACAAGGATTGCTGCTGCATTTGCCACACTTAGCAGGTCTCAGGCCAGGACCTAAGCAAGACTGGAAACTGGCCTCTGGAGACGAAGACTATGGTAACATTTGCAACTGTATCCTGTTTCCAGCTCTGGTGTTTGCAGGGAGGCACTTGCAGATGGCTGAAGCCAAATCCCAGAGTCCTATCGTTGCCTCTTCACTGTGGCTTAAGAGAGTTTGCAACGCAACTGTCAGGGGGACACCAAGCTTGATGAGAAGGGACTGAGTTCAAACAGATATTTAGGAATGGGATTCATCTCACTTGGCTTTAGCTGTCATAACCTTTGCACATCATGTAGGCTCCATCTGCAATAGAAGAAGACCCCCACAGAAGTGCTGGTCTCTGTTGACTAGACAGATAAGGCAACTTAAGATGAATTTCACTTGGATATTTAAATAGCTGAAGATCCACCTGAAAATTGCAGTGGAAATGCTGATAACTACTGTACTGTACTGTACTGTCTCCTATTCATTTCTTGTTATCTCATTTTACCATAATGGCACTTTGAATCTCTCAGGCAATGTAAAGAGGGTTTAAGCACGGTAGAGCCCCTTTCAGAGCTAAAATCATTAGTAGATTGAAGCAAAGTGCTCCCTTATATCTGTGAGTAAATTATTTATTATGTGTGTTAGAGAGATGGATGGTTATGGTGATTCCTGGGGAAAATCGTGCTGTGACAGAGATTAAATGGAGCTCTTGGGAGTCTCTCTCCCTGGGTCAGATTCATCCTAGGTCTCAGTGGTTTCACTGATCTCTGTAGAGTTTACACCAAAGATAGGTTTAGTCCTTTAGTCCCAGATCTCAGGGGAAGCCCCAGCTACTTAAAATGCACAGAGGGCCAGGATGAGAACATTGTCCCTTGAAGCAGTGGCGTGATGAATATGTGTATTATTCATAACAGTGGAATCAGTGGATATATACACTAGAAAAAACACCTCACATCAGTAACCAGTCCATCTCAGTAATTTTTCTTTTCACTGGATCTCTAATCATTCACCCATGGGCTATATCGGATTAAAAAAACCCAGATATATCTCTATGATGAACAAGAAAAAGGCACAGCTAGATGAAAAAAGAGCAGAAAGAAAACAAGAGTGCTTATACTTCTGCATTATGAAACAGCAACTCACTTGGGTCTTTTTTGGCTCCTGGCTTAGATGCAGATGGAGGAAGTGCACTAGGACCTAGGGGAAACAGTTCTCTGCATACACCCTCCATGTTCTTCCAGCAGGAAAAATATTATCCACAGAAAAAGAAATATACAATGACAAAAAAAAAATCTTGTCTGGTTTAAAGAAACATAAGCTACAAAACAGATTGTGACTTTTTTCTTTAAGGTACGGAGGTTGTAAAATATTACCAAAGTGTTCTGAGAGGAAGAGGATGTTTATTGAAGATATAATTATATCAAATCTTTTATTATAATTGTAATTTTCCTGCTAGCTTGCTGAAATCGATATATAATCGTAGCCTGTTCATGGTCATTACTTTTTTTTTCACTTTCCTATTTTTGCCTGCTTCAATCTTTAATCTTTTCAATTAAGCCATCAACTGCTCAAGGCAAGGCTGTATATTCATAAAACATCCATTACCCAGCCCATATTTGCTATTCACTGCATTAAATGGAAAAGGCAGCACCTTAAGGAAAATTATTGCTACCATAAATATAAAGAATAAACATGTTACTTTCATTTCACTCCAGATTTCCTCCAGTTTTACTGTTTAGAATATGGTTGTGAGACAGCATGCAGAAACATGTGAAACACTACACAGCAAATATGATTTATCTTTGCAAGACACTCTAGACTGACCAAGTTGTTGCCCAAGCTTATAGCTGGTTGATGGGCACAGCTTTGGAGGATTTAGATAAACCACCCAAAGCCTATTTGTCATTATCTGTTTGGTCTATAAATTAGAACTGAAGCCTTCCATTCTGAGGACAGGAGCCCAACACCTCTCGGTTCAGTCCAAGTATGTGAAATTTTACTGCTTCTTGTCTGCTGAAGCTAGGTGCATGAAATAATCAAATGAATCAAAACACGAGTATTTCTGGACACCTTTTCTTCTCTCTGCCTTCCAAAAAGATCAGTTTCAGCTTAGCAGAAATTTAGGTCAATTCTTACTTTGTTTAAACTGGCTAGCTTTCCGATGCCCTCAATATCTGCTCAGTGCTACTAATCTGCAAACAAGATACAATGCAGTGATTCAAACACATGCTAATTTTAGGGCATCATTCTGCTCTTGATGTGAGCAGGGAGCTCCTACTGATCTCTGTAGGGGTTGGTAAAGCTAGCTGAGAGCAGATAGGGCACTAGCCTTCCTCCCATGTATATCTGTGATAAAGGCTAAAAACATTAAGTCCTCCCCTGTGGCCAAATTCCCAGATGGTGTAAACCAGTAGAGCTTTAATGTCTTTAGTGGGGCTTTGCTGATTTATACCAGATGATGATCTGGATACTACTTTTCCTACATTTCACTTGCAGGTCATTTGTTGGAAGGAAAGTCTGGAGCTGAACATCTTGGCAGAAGCCCACAGTCCCCCGCCACCCACCCAGCATGCGTGACAAATTCTCTGGTGCCCTGGATGCTGAGAAAAGCTTCAAAAGGTGTAAGTGGCTGGAGAATCATGGTGTCCAGACAAGTGGCTTGTAGTAGTCACTGGAGAATGATATATTGATGGGGTGGGCTGGGTGCTGCTGCGAGCAGCAGGCAGGATGGGTGAGGCAGCATGCCAGGATCCTGGGATCCTGGAATAGTTCAGAAATCTTTTCCAGCAGAGCTGATAAGACAAGGAGTACAAATAGCATCCTGGAAAGGATCCATGGTACTCCCATCCAGGTGGGAGGTTTGAGCAAGTAGGTTAGGCAACAGTGAAAGCACATCTTCCTCAAGAGATTCTCCCAGCTGTCCTTGGTGAGAGGTACCTGCCAGGACCTGGTGAGGACATCTGGCCATAGAGGCATGGAGGGTAGAGCAATGCAGTGCTCTGGAGAGGGGCGGTCTGGGCACTGACAGCAGTCGGAAAATTTCAGGTCAGTACGTTTGGCACTCTGCAAATGCAATCAGGCTTATTTTGGAGACTGTGTGCTGGCTACCTCTGCATCTCTGTTTTGCAGGGTACTCGGGTTGTTAGAGGAAGCCTTTGGACATCAATCCATATTTGGCTATTGGATCCAACAAGCAGTGTCTTGGTTTGAGACAAATTGGAGGAAAACCTCTGAAATGAATGTACTCTGATAGAAGACAGGTTTCAGCAGCCTCTCCCCCACCAGGTTTGCAAAGAAATTCCTCAGAGGAAAGTGAAAAAAACTATTTGTTTAACAATCAGGGTGCATGCAGGCATGGAAAAAAGAATGAATAATGTTAAATAATAAAACCTCTCACTGCGGAGACCTGATAAATTCAGAGTTCTTTGTAGGTGATGGGTCTGCTCTCTCTAGAGCTGGGGTGTGGTGTGGGGCCCCCCCCCACACATAGGCTGCGGTGTAAGGCCTCCTGGTGATGTTCTGGTGTTGCTGAACAGTCCAGAAGAGAAGAAGAAGAAGCCAAAGTCCCAGGAAACTCCTTGCTCCAGCTATGAAGAAGACACTAGCTAAAAAGCAAGAGAATGCAACTGTCTTCCCTGCTGCAGAGAGACGAGAGCTGGGAAAAAGCAGGAAGGTGCTTTCCTTGGCTCCACAGCAGCAGAATACAGGGGAGTGTGTGTGTCCATGAACACAAAACAGCTTGGCTCTTTTTTTCCCCTTTCTCTCGGACCCAGCTTAAAGACACAGGAATGCACAGGATTCATGTCTGGCATAGAGCAGGCGATAGGGGATACAGCACCATAAAGTCACCCCAAGACAGCAGTAAAATTAAAATATGTACTTTAAGCTTCTGAACAACAGCGGGCAGGGGGCATTACATTTTGGAACAGTCTGTGAAGATTATTCTGTTTATTACCAGTGCAAATCTAGTTTAAGAAACAACTGTTAGGAAAAGATAAAGAATGAAAAACCATCAGTCAAGAGGAGAGTGACCTTGTTCCAGGTTGGAATGAAAACAATGCCCTGGGGAATTACGTAGGCATTGTTTCAGGATTTAGTACATCAATGTTTGTCAGTAAAATTAATTGAGATACAACATGAGCCAAGCATGCCTGAGCCTGCTAATCGGATAAGGATATTACAATCATATGACATCAGTGAAAACCAGTGAACATATATTATGTATATGGCAAGGTGGAAGAAACATTCCAGACTTTGCAGGGTGGCACAGAGACTCTTGGAACGTCAGAAAATCCTGATCTCCCTGGTGCAAAGTCCATAGGTGGGACAATGTTTTATTAGACAAAATGCTGTTAAACAGCTATTCCCACTGCTTCTAAGCTGCCCAGAACCAGAAATCCTGTTCTTGCAGGACTGCAGCTGCAGGCATCTCTTGTGGCTTTTACTGCAGTCCATATTTTTGTCTGTTCTCATCATTTAGAGGAAGAGCATATGGACATGCCCTGTCCATGCATCCATGCAGCCAAAGATATTTATGCTCAGCAGGTAGATAATGGACGGCAAAGCCCTTGCTCCAGCCCCATTAGGAGTCCTTGTTTATGTCTGGCCTTGTGCAAGAATATCGTATTGCTTTGCTCCCTGGCTGTACTCCTGTGGTGGGGTACTTGACACTTATTTGGACACTTACGGAGAAAATTTCATCATTGCTATTTGCTGACACCTTTGTAGTGGCTCTTGGTAGAGCAGCTGAGGCCTGAGAGGAGACGGCAAAGGAGGTGTGTCTTCCCCTTTGGCCATCTCTCCTGAGAAGTAGGAAGTGAAGGGGTATCCCCTTGGTGCCTGTTCTGGTGCCAGGGAGGTCTGCAGCCTGCAGACTTGTTGCTCCATTATCTCTCAAATTGCAAAATCACTCACAAGTGCTCATCAGGCTGTGATATCCTTTTCTGCTGCTGTGCTCATAATTTGTGACACTTTTGGCTGAGGCAAGCAGCACCACAGATGTGCCTGCTGCTTTAGTAGCACTTTGTAGGGCCTATTAATAGCTTGTACCTGCAGCCTGCCTATTCATTAGGGCGGGGCGTTATGCAGTGGGGCACTGCGGCTCTGCAAAGGCTTGCTTTTTGTGCCCCGAGGGAAATGCACCGGCCCCACTCCTGGAGTTTCCATGTGTTGCAAGAGGCTGGTGTTACACCGGTGCCTTCCTCTTCTCCTGACCTCAGCCCAGGTGCGCGGAGGCTGGGGGCATCTGAAAGGGAAGGCTTACATGGGTCTCTAGGGAAGTGGTGCAGCACCAGGAGTACAAGAGCGGCTGCCAACAGCTGTCGGAAGCCTCAGAAGTGCACTCCATATTGCTTTATTAATTCTTCTTTGCTAATTATTTCCTAAGACGGACGAGGGTGGTAAGGAAAGCAAGAGGGTGTGAGGGCAGAGCCTGCTTGTTGGCAGGGCACAGCAGAGGCACTTGAACTGGCTCTAACACATGCAGAGCAGTAGGAGGTCTGTGGGATGGAGCTGGACTATTTCTGCTCTGACAAAAGAAGCCAACATCGGCATAAATGTGTTTTTATTGAGCCTGTTCAAAGTGTTCTGAGAAGCAGGAGGCACAGAAAATGCTGTGTGCATGTGCTGAAAATTACACAGATTGAGCGCTGTGCAGATTGTAAAGGAAAAGTACTCACAAGCTGAGAGGAGCCAAAGCAGAGGGAGTCTGTACCAACAAAACTCAGCCCCCGTTGTATGTATATCCTGAATGGTGTGCATGAATGAGGTGCTTATATATAGGCTTGCTCACTGCCCTGCTACGACTGACAGGGCCAGGTGGCTCCCTTGAATTTTAGGAAGAGGGACACTGGTCTCCTTGCCAGAGGTGTGGGGGGTGGGAGGCAGAAGAGTGGTAAGAAGCAGCTTCTGATTTTGGTGGGATGTCAGTGTGAGAGTGTTTGTGCTTGTCCCTAACATCAGCAAAGGATTTAACTGGAAAAACTTCATTTTGCCATCCATTCTTGAAAACAACCAAGACAGTCTCCCTCACTCTCCTGCCCCCTATCTGGAGCTGTCTCCCAGCTGTGGGGGCACATGGAAGGTGGCTGTTGGCTGCTGTGTGAGCCCGTGTGAGAGAAGCTATCATCTGAGGCACTCAGCTGTTTATCTGCTTTCTTTCTTTCTTGTAAGAAGCATGGTGTAGCCTGACATAGTTATTAGTGTTTTTCTTATTTTTCACAGGCTCTTGGAAAATCTGCTCTGAGGAGCTGTTGACTATCTGTAATTGATTGCTCACCTTCTGACGGAGGATGGGTTGCAGCATGAATGTCAGCAGCAGCTTGCAGGCAGTCTGGGGAGATGCCACTTTATTCCTGCAGGGAATGCTCTCCTGAAGACAACAGGCACACGAAAGCAAAAGTAGGAATAAACCAGCTTGGATAAAATCAGAACCAACACCTTTGCATCTGCCCAACCCAAACATGTTTTGAGAACAAAACAAACTTGTGTTGAACCGTTTCTAAGGTGTGAAGAAAGGTAATTTCTCTTGTTGTCATGACAATGTTTCTTGGAAGGAAAGGCTAATGTAGCTGAGTAAACACATGAAAATTGGCCTATGAGATTTCTGACCCAACACTGGAGACTGAGAGGTATGAGAGTCCCTGAGTCGTGTGTGCTTGTCCAAACTGTACTGGTCTTCCCACACTCCAGAGGTACAGGGGCTAGTCCGTGCTCCAGGAAGAGCATCGTTCTGCCCAACACCAAGGTGCAGCTATCCCCACCTGAAATAGCATCTTTTGTCATAGAGAATTCCACTACAGTTCCTCTTCGGAGCACTTCTGGTGACTCCAAAGGTGTTACAGTGGAGATCATACCCCTGTTCTTCCTGTAATATTGGTGGGCTATTCACTTTACTGGCTCCTCTCGCTTCTCCATGAAAATTGTTTCAGGTTCAACACCTCCTAGTTCACTTATTCATCTGCATCTCATTTTCAGTGAAGCACAAGCAAAAGGATATTGAAAGTGATGAGAAAGGACTTTTTCAGCTGGAAACGCTCACTACCCTCTTCTATATTGAAGAAACCTGCATTACAGCTATATTACTATCAGACCTCAAAATAGTAGCTGGACTCTTGCAACCTTCTTTTGAATGGTGATTCATCAGGTTTCAGATACACATGGCTCCTCCTTACACACAAAGGCTGCCCTTAAAATCCCAGTCGTGGAAATTAGTAGGGAGTCAAACCTTTGAGAGCAGTTGGAAAAGTCAGGAAAGTCCTTTTGGAATCAGTGGCTATTTGTTTGCTAGGGAGAGTTAAATTTCCTGTCATGGAGTACTCACAGATATTTCTGGAGATTCTGCACTTAAGAAAGAGGGTGTAGCACCGATTGATTCAAGATATCAGCAAGGGCAATGGTAAAGAGTTGTACATCAAATCACTTCAGGAATCCCCAAAGATGTGTCCCTCCTTGCTAAAGCTCCTCCAACAGGGTTGGCTGCAAAGTGTAAAGTCTTTACAATTCAAACACACACACTTGGAGTGTCTTTGGTCTATCTGACAGAAAATATGCTTTGTTGTGAAAACACACCTTCTCTCTACTTTTCTTCTCCCCCTCCGTCCCTCCTTCTCTTCTTATATAAACTTTGACCAGCCTGCAGGGTGAGAGGCAAGGAGAACACTGGGTGCTGTATTAAAGTGCTACATGAGCTTTACAGTCTTTTTATGAACTCATATTTCTTCAGGTGTAGAACGGCTGGGAGAGCATGTTTAGACTGGTAACTCTCAAGTGCAGGAAGAGCCTAGTAGAAACAAAAGGGAGAGCTTAATTGTTTTATTTTTTTAGATATATATTTTCTGTAAATTATTCTTATTATTAACTTATTTTGTGTCAAAAGGAATGATAGCAAGGAATTTCTGTGAAGAGCTGTGTTGCTTATCTTGCCTTGTTGGCATGTTTGTGTATTTTTGTGTCTGCATTTGTGTGAGCCTTGTGCAGTCTAAATTGTCTTACTCTCCTCTCTATATCTCAAGATCCTGTTTATGAGGAGGGTGCTGGTATTTGAGCCTTTTCATCTCAAGGAAGCAGTTTGCTGTCTGGTACTAAAATAACCACTGCAGGAATCAGTCTGTATTTTTAGGTTACAGGATGAATCAAGAATTGGCCTGAAGAATTCCTCTGGCTTCTAAGCTTCCTATTGTGCCAAAAAAACTTGCTAAGGTGCTGGGGCAAAACACATTTAAAGCTAAACAATCCACAGAGTGCTGCAAGGAGGCTGAGTGTCTGCAGAGCAGCCTTTTGTTTCCTTGTAGAGCAGCAGCCATGAAGAATTAACAGTTTTTGGCGAAGCTCATCAACTGGCTGTGCATACTCTGTGGAAATCTAGCAACTCTTTGCAGAGGCTACCTTGGTCCAGGGACCAGGCAGAGGAGATCATCCTGGTCAGCTCTAAGTCACAGGAATGCGCTTTTGTGTTCTGCTGACATCATACTGACATCAGCTTGCTGACGTAAAAGTCCTGCAGCCTGCCCTGGGTGAAGAAGGAAAAGGATGCCATGAATAACATAATATTAAAGCTCAAGTAGACTGGGTTTCAGACTAACATTTAGAAACAACACCAAGTTTAGCTCAGGTGCTTTTCAGTACTGCCAGGATCTCTCAAGTGGGATCAAGCTGGTCGTGAGGCTGAAGTGAACTCTGCTTATGAGGGTCCTCGTTCTGGCTGGACCAGGGCCCAGTGAGAAAAGCAGAAAGAGGTAAGACTGAAAGCAGAGGCAAAGCAAACCCAACAGAAGAGTTCATGGTCTGCAGTTTCTGGAGGCCTGGTTCTTCTTCAAAATGAAGGCTAAATGTTCAAGCTTAAGTATGTGTTCAGGCAGCTGAGAAGCTCTTGCTGGCAGAAATCAGATATGGAACAGCCTCTGGCTTGACCAACAGCACGTGCATACTCAGAAAAGCATTACAGCACTGATTTAGGTTTGGTGCCTAAATTGTTGAACTCAGAGAGGATAAGCACATGCTGCTTTGCTGAACTGAGCCTAGAGGCAGGGAGGAAGAGAAATTAACTAGTGAGCAATAACAGTAGCAGAACTTGGGTGTCCCAAACCAGCATCAGCACCTGCTCCACCAAGAGCTCCTCAGGGCAACTGCCTGCTGTAGATTAGAAAAACATTTATTTTTGTGGGGCCCTGGACTCTATGCTGTCTTCCAGTGTGGGCCATATGCTGAAATAAGTAGATGAAGCTGCTGTCATGGCTGTCTGTTCCTGGACCAACACTTCTTGACACAATTTTTTATGGGAGGGTTCAGAAGCTTGTTTAGCCTGTCAATCCACTGCTGTGTCAACAAGAGAAAGTTAAGCAGTTTCTTTTGAGTGATTGAGCATTCATTTCCCAGCAAGAAAGGGAAAGGCTGAAATTCCTACATGCTAATGATGTGAAGTGTTGGGTTGGATGGGCAGGTTTCTCATATTCAACTATATCGAAGGTATTAAAGAACTGCTTACCATTTGATAACCTAATGCTCTCACTAGGTATGCAAATCAGACATCAAAGACAGATGCTTCTGCTGTACACCTGTGGTACTGATAATTTTCTCTAATGCTAGGAAATTTCTGAAAAAAACTACTTAGTACTTAGATAGGAACACAATAACCTCCCTCTGATTTCTATGTACTACTTGCAAACTTTTTCTAGGAAAACATGAAAGAAAGAACACAGATTTCTAGAGCTCCATTTAATTTTAATTGAACATCATCCACACAACAGTGGAGCACAGGAGTTTAGGCAAGACATTTTATTTGTAAAGGATTCACATGTGGCAGCATCAGACGTTATAGTTATTTAGTTGCAACTAAATACGGTGCCACGAGGTTCCAGGGACTTCATGGGACATGTCGGAGTTGTAAGAACAATATGCTGTCCTGGTTACATCACTTTATTCAAATAAAAATAAGAAAAATGAGTTTGACCAGGTATTCTTCAGTACTGAGCGCTCTTGAGTGTGTAGCCTTTTTTCAAAACACCACAAGACTGAAAATCAGCTTTGCCAAGGCAGCATTGCAGGCTCCCGCTTTGATTGTCTCTTAATAATTTCCATATAAAGCATGTGGAGTTTACAAGAAAAGAACCCAAGCAGCCTGTTTTTTTTCTATCTGCCAGCCTTGCAAAAGTAACCCCAACTTTCTCCTTTCCTGGTACTGTCACCAGCAATAAAGGCTCTGCAGGCCACATGGCTACTTGATATTAATAAATTGAGCAGTGACAGGGAATGATGCCAGGCCCTGGCACTTGCATGTCTGCGCTGTTAATTGTTCGAAGGGTCTCTGGCATGGCCGAGCCTGGTGCCAGCTAATGCCCTCCCGAACAATTCCTGGCACGGTGCTGGAGTCAGAGCCAGCCAGCGCCAGTTCCCAGGAGGTGGGTTGGATGTGGCCCTGCTGTTCTGGAGACAAGGAGAGTTCAATAGCATGGAGGTTGGCTTTTCCATGCCAGTTGGCCTTGGGGCCACTGCGCAGTCCTGGACACATTTAGCTTATTAGTACAGATGTAGCCATTATGTTTTCAGGAACACCCCTGCAATTCTGAGGCTCATTTAAGAAGAAAACCCGACAAAACAAAACAACAAAAACCCCACAACAACAAAAACCCACATGTGATTTAACATCAATAGTATTTTACCCTTGGTAAAGCTGACTGCAGTCAGAAAAGCATGTATGCAAACATGGCAGCTCTATACAACACATCTCCCTGTGGGTCTTCTGAGTTACATCTCTTTGCTTTGTTCATTAAAATGAATGTTTATTACACTTTGGTCCCGTTAACAATGCATAGACATTACATCATATCCTAAGTCACTATGAAAAGATCCCACTGTTTAAAGACTTAAAGGGGCATTACACTTGTAAAGGCTCAGTTACACTTGTAAGGGGTAAAAAACGTAGGGATATTAGTTTTTGGAAAGAATTAGGAGGTTTCACCCAAGAATCTTGAAGCACTTCTCAAAGCAAGCTAAATATTAGCGATCTTCATAGAGAGGCTGGGAATGCACAGTCACAGTGCCTAAGTGACTTGGCTAATGAGTCTGTAGCACATCAGAAGTCAAGAGCAAGGCTCAGGGCTTCTTCCTTGTCTCTGTTGATGGCCTCACAGTGATGTGACAGCTCTTGCAGCAGCAGCTAAAAATGGATGAACCTGTTGGAATAAAACAAGGTCAAACTTCTGCCTTGGGCTCAAGCAGAACAGAAACTTTTTCTAGACTTAAAACCCATTATTTAACTTCTTTTTTTCTTTTTATAAAATTTTCTCACGCTTCTGCACTTCCTGATTTAGGGTTGGACAGGAACCAGAAAATAAATACTGAAATACCATGAGAAAGGTTATTCTTGTGGTATTTTCACCCAGACTGAAAGTGTGGCGTGCTCATGAGAAAGCATGTCCCAGAAAAATTTCCACAGCAGAGGTTCACATCAATTCAAGCAAGTACCAGACGGTCTGTGAACTTCTGACTCCCTGTAGGTTCCTACATGCTTTTATATCTAAGAGAAAAAGAGACAGAGATCTGAATATCATCAGTGCTGGATCTGAGCTAATCTCCTGGGAGGGGGCAATGTCTCTGGGCAAGTGCAATGCAGGGGTAGTGCTCTTGATTGCACGGTAGAGCTACAACAACACCCACCTCCCCTGCCTGCTCCTTGTCCCTCCCTGTAGGGCAGAGCCTGGGTGTTTGGGGGTGTTTTTAGCCCTTCGTTCCTTGTGGCGCCTGCGAAGAGCCAGGCTGAAAGCACCGCCAAAAGAGCCAGCTGAGTGGGGAGGAGGCTTTGGGAGGACAAAGGGCCCTGGGAATCTGGCATCATTTTTAATATACTTGGTACCAGGCCCTGGAATATATTTATATAGCAGAATAATACAGGTGCAATGGCTATACTTTGTTCTGACTATTACGGCTCTCTCATGCTGTGTTTATTGGTTGGAGCTTTTCATAATCTTTTAACATTGATTTGACTCTTCCTGCACTGAAATCCTTCCCTTGAATTTGTCTAGGGCTGGTTCCACTAAAAATGGCACTTCAGGTGTTTAAATATCCTTTAGTACCCCAAAACTAAAGGCCCCAACTCTGAGAGTGGCTAGCTAATCTTCTCTGAATGCATTTACCTTTTTCCTTCCAAAAATATTTTGGCGGGGGCTTCGAGTGACCACGTGCACACCCAGGTATGTCAGTGCAGAGGTCAGGTGGGTGGAAGTGGAGGGTGGCTCACTGTGGTGCAATCCTGCATGGGTATGTGCACGTGACCAGAAGACTGATTTTCGATGGGTGAATCTTTTTTCGGACAAGAGTTTTCTCTGCAGAAGCTCTACAAAGAGACTACCTCGTAGGTTCAGACTAGATTTGTGTGTCCTGCATAGCTAAAATGTGACCTGAGAGGGTCACATCTTGTCCCTCAGATGTGCTTGATGGGGAATGTGAAAGGAGGCAGGGCTAAAACCCAGATTGCTGATTCCATCTCCACCCCCTAAGCCAGAGAGATGGAGCCAGGGAGGAACATGAATCCTGTGGCAAAGCAAACATCATCTAAGGACAAAGAAGAGAGAAGTTCATGGGGAAGTGAGACAGTAACAAAGAAGTAAGCTTGCTTGGCACAGCAGGCATTATTCAGGCTGGGAGAGTCAAGGGTCAGAGGTTTTATCAATGCTGGTTTAATAAATGCACCCACTAGCGTCCCTCAGTGACTGGGGGTGCTCTTCTGTGCTTCTCTCACCCTGGTGCTACTGTTTGTTTAATCTAATTAGGCTGTCCCACGGCAAATTCCTTGCCAGCCTGGCAGAGGTGTTTGCAAGGCCAGGAGCTGATCCTCCTTACTCCTGGAGGGCAGCGCCTTGGTCCCGATGCCTTCCCAGCACAGGACATGGAACTGCTCCTGACATAAGCTTCGGCTCAGCAGGGAAACATGGCCTCTTAACATTAATTAACGTGTACCAGACTGTTCCTAAATAAAACATCTGCTGGCAGAAGAATCCTTTTTAAATCAATGGAAAGGGCTTCTGAAGGCAAGATTTGTAGTTCACCCTGAATATCCAAGCATAGGAGAAATGTAGGGCAAGAGTCTTCCTGGCTTCAGTCTTTTGACTATCTTCAGTTCTGTTGTGTGGATGAAATTGTCCTGTCTTCCTGGGCAAAGAAGGAGAGGGAATGGGCACGGAAGGGCACAATGCTGGCGGAAGTCAGCTGGAGTACAGGCAGGAGTACCCTCACCTCTGGCTGGAATAGCTCAGCTATGCCAGGTGGTATTAGTCGGCAAGGCAGTCTACTGTGGGGGAAGACCCTCAGAAGAGGCAGAAGTCAGCAGCCTGTTAAAATGCCTGCAGGGCTGGTGCAGATGGAGAACTAATGTACCTGCGCCTTGCCGATCCCAAATGTCCTCTGCAGCCTGAACAAAGTATACAGCCCTCAAAGATTAATTCCTGACATTTATTCCCTTCTCACCTGCTCCCTTTGAGTCACAGTCTCCCACCACAGCTCCATGGAGAGGCCCAGGTCCTTGGACACCTCGAAGTGGTATTGATGGATCTGCTGCACTGTGTTGGACCCCAGTCAGAGAGTGCACGGGCAGGCACACAGCTCCAAGGTGCAGCAGCTCTGCCGCCTGTTTCTCTTCTCCCTGGAATAATAAAAGTAAATCACAGCTCTTCTTTGCTCCTCCATTCCACGTCCGGATCTCATCAGTGGCTCTCTGGGGGCAAGGAAAGAGTCAGCAGAAGAGACGCTTCAATTTCCTGAAAGGTCAGATAACTGGGGACACCCTTCTTTAATGGACTGCTAAACTTGCTGTTGGAGCAGCAGGCTTTAAACTCTCCAAAACTTTGCAGCTCAAGGGATTAGAAATTATGTCTATTTACTTTCAAGTCATGAAAAGCAGCTCCTTTAAAAGAACTGCTGAGGTCCTGGGAACCTGGAAAGGAGTTTGCAAACATGTGATAACTGTCCCTGCAGAGCCCAGCAAGGCCAGCACAGCTCAGGGCTGCATGGGGTCGATAAAACGGGATGGCAGAAAGTTTGCAAGGGAAGAGGAGGAGGGGAAAAGAAAATGGGCATTTTAGATTGCTGAGACCTGGCCTGTTCTTAAATCTGTTCTTGCCCTGTGTTGACAATTTCCATGACTCTTTTGTCCCAGAGCTCAAAGGAAACCTCATGCTGCTCTCACTTGCTGATGGAAAACAGGAATGAATATTTAACTGGCAATGATGACAAATGAAGATTTCGCATTAGAGAGGGGTCCCTGGGTGAATCCCATCCTCATGGAAGGGACTTGCCTCCTTACACTGCTGTGTTACTCTCGGTGCATTGCAACCAGGGAAGGGGATGTGACAAAGTCTGAGCAACCTTACTCTCCTGAAAAGGTGCTTCCACTCCCCAGCAAGCACATGAATACAATGGCGCCTGGTTGTTTGCTGGCCTGAATGTAGGACAGCTGACCAGCAAGGAGCTTTTTCTTCTCTTCACCACGCTGGTAAATTCTGGTGTCACTGAAGTAGACAGGGAAGAGTGTATGGGAAAAGGTTGGGCTCGCAGAGTCAAAACTAGGGAGTGGGAGCAGGGTTGTCTCTGCTTTCACTTTAGATATCTTAATTGAGGAAATACCAGACTCAATTCACTGACATGTACTCAAGAGGGAGGGCAGCAGTGAGTGGAAAATATTTGAGAAAAAGCATTCTGAATTCCTGGGCAATAAAAAAGGAAGCAAGATTGATCATTTGATCAATTGATCGATTTATCTATCCATTTGTCTCTATAGATAACAGCTTGCAACCTATGGGTTTGAAATACAAAATGATACCATAGACATCATGGCACACACACAACAGAGTTTACATTTTGAAGTAGATGCATGCCACATCTACTTCTGCTTCCAGTTCTGTGAACTAGCCATATTACACTATTCCAGTTTCAGAACTAGCAATTTCAGTAGCTGTATAGTTGTAAACCAAAGCAGAGCTGGACTTGTTTCTCTACACCTCACACACAAACCCAGGCAACCCATAGGTGTACGAACATTAGACATCATATAAGTGAAAATGATGTTGATAAGATAAATTGCATTTATGATGCACCTTTGACCACCTCAGCTGCACTCTGCCTGCTAATACATTCCTAATGGGACGGCTTCTAGCAATCAAAAAGTCTGATCATTTTCAAACAGCACCATTATTTTTGCAAATCAATCTGTCAAAATAGATGCTTCTGTCTGTATTTCTACATATAGCACTTTTTCATTCTGAATTGTAGGATGGATGAAAATCATCCCTGAATTAGCCATAGGTAAGGTCTGAAACCATTGAAACCTTTAGGCAAAAGGACAATTTATTTCTCAGTGTTATAGCTCAAGGGAATTTTTAAACCACATTTTCAGGCATTCTGCATAGGCTACAAAATTAACTGAAAAATAATCATGTAAGGATGCATTGGAGAGTTTGTTTTTATTTGAAATCAATGTCTTCTAATCACTTTTTATTTCCTCCTGTTTATGAAGCTTGACAATTTATCTGTCCAAGTGTGATTTTCTAAAGGTCAGGAAGAGCCACTAAAATATTTCAAAATAATGTAAAATTATCTTTATGAATAAAATGTTGTTTGAAAAGTTTTCTCAGAACCATCTGAAGCTCCTCTGTTGGAGTTATCATATATATACACAGTAATCATTAAGGATCTGTGAATGAACTAAATTCTCATTTTGTCTATATTCATCATTAGAAATTCACCACAGCTAAGCAACTGCTTTTTTTATCCTTCCCATATGTGGTCATTTCATTCTGTCTCTGAGTACTTGAGAAATGAAAACTTGTGGCCTTCATTAAAATGTAAGGAATGTCCTTCAGAGATTTGGAGGAAGCTGGTTTGGAAAAAGTTCAAACGTGGTTGTTTGGAGTGCAGGATTCAGCCTGGGTCAGAGGTGAGTTTTTGATTAGGGACCATAGTGGTAAACTGTGGTTGGCTCCATCCTTTTCCCTGGTTTCATGTCGTGGGCCCCCCTTTATGACAGCAGCCACTTTCTGGATTGTCCTCACCACTGGCTGGTGTTTGTCAGGAGAAACTGCCAGGTTGCTTAAGGTTCAAACCCAGCACTTTGTGGTGAGCTATAAGAGCACCTTATGTGAAACACCGGTATTTCCTCTACTTTTAGCTGAGCATCTTGCACACAAATTAGAAGGCGGATTAATTTATCAGCAGTTGTGATTAATGATGCCAGTAATACGAGCCCAAAGTATCCATAAATCATGGCTCAGCTTCTCTCCCTCCCACCCTGGCTGTTTCAGGTGCCTTAAAAATCATAATGTGCAATAACAAAACATTAAAGCATTGGGGTTCCTCTTACTTGCTTCTGGCTCTTGAGCCTTACAGGCTACTTGGTTCACTGGTATAGATGTTTCTCTGAGGTGCCTGGCAAGTTTGAGCTTTGTCCTCTACCACAAAGGCTAAAAGCCTCTTTCTTCCCTGTCTGAATTCAGCTAATATTCATTAATCCCACTGATCCAGGTGCTCTGGATCCCAGAAAAGCACCAAATATTGCTGACATTGTAGGGGAAAAAAAAAAAAGAAAAGGAATAAAAGAATAATTGGCAACTTTGCATCCTCCAAATTAAGAGAAAAGAAGAACAGAAATTGAGTATAGTAGGAAAAAAAAAAAAACAACCCAGAAGGAAATAAGTAGAAAAATACTGCACTGAATAACATTTTCCCTTTTAGTTTAAATGGGATTTTCTTTTTAGCCTCTTCTGAGGACTTCTTCTGGGTATAGTTCTCTCCAATAGCCCTGCTAGTGATGTTGTGTTTTTACCGTAATTTGTTAGTCAAGCATGAACCAGGACCTCTGTGGGTTCCCATTCCCAGCCTTTTTGAAGGCTAAATAGTTCCATTCTCTGCACTCATCTGCTGCCACAGGAGAAGAAAAGAAAAAAATGTAGGAAATTTGGATCCGTCTAAGCCTGGCTTGGAAATTATGCCTTGGGTGATGAAGCCGGACTGTGTCATTCCAGCTGACATTTGCATTTAGCATAGTTAGAGTTAAATGCCAATATCTGGCATTGTACACTGCAATTAGCAGTATCATTTGTTCTCATCTGAGCACTTTGAGGGGTTTTTTGTTCTGTTTTTGTGAACAACTTGTTGGGATGAGTTTCTACTGCAAATTTTATAGAAAAAATGTCTATTTTTATAATAAAAATGGCTTTCTGTTGTTGCTGTTGTTCTGATAGCTATAAGCCACAGTGAGTAAAAGATGCTTTTACCAATGCTGTGAAGTTTCCTAGGGACAATGCTGTTTCAAAAATGTTTGCAATGTAGTTAGTAACCTCAAGTCTCACTTAGGCTTTTGTAAATAAGAGCCAAAGTCTTGGTCTTGCTCTGAGCACAGCGTGGGCAGCCTGGGGCAGTCGGGGAGCTCTGGGTGGATGCAGTCTGCCTGCCTGGAGCTTGCTGCAGGGTCCAGTCCAAATTTCCCTTCGAGTCACCAGCCCTGTTTTTCCTTGTGTCATTCAGCTACTCCAAGCTAGAACTAGAACTGGGGCCCATGTTGCTTTGGCACCTCTTTGTAGCCTCTGCTCTTGAGCCCCATGCAAAAGCCAAGAGAAGAAAATTCACTAGACTGCAGCCAGAAACTCTGTTCTGAATGGTCATGGGCATTGTACCTGTCTTGAGAGCTCAGCATTTGTTTAATGTTTTGAGTCCTCTGGAGGGTGGGTGCAGGCTAAGTCACAGAGGGTATTTTGGGGGCTGCAGAATACACCCTGGCTTGTAGACACAGCTGCCTCTGAAGACACTGGAAGCATTTACACACGAAGGATGACAGCAGCCAGGACCAACATGAAATAGCCACGGGAGGACTTTGAAAAAGTTTTAAGTGGGAGACATGGAGGGCTGTTAACACTCAGGGCCAGATCCTTACCCTCCCATTTGGCGGGCGTGCAGCCCAGCCGGAACTGTGTCGCCTGGTGGGGCTCCATACCAAGGAACAATAATCACGTCTAAGGATGGCTGGCCTGCCTGGGTGGCAGCGCTGGCGTCCTGGGCTCTGCAGACAGTGCACAGCTGAGAGGTCACCGAGGTTTTGAGGCTGTTCACCACAGGGCAGACATTCACTGACGAATGGCTTCAGAAGAGATGTGGGGGTGTTTGGTGGGGCACATGGAGACAGAAGGGTCCTGTCTGCCCTGGCTGCGGCTCGGGTAGGTTGGGACACAAGCTCTAAATGTGGGGCAGCCTGATGCTGCGCTGGCCTGGGGTTGGTGGGGAGTGGCTCCATCCCAAGTGTATCCTAATGGCCCTGGTGGTATGAACTGGTCATCCAGGCATCCCTGTGCTTTCCTTCAAGGGGTGTCTTGGAGGCTTAATCTGTCCTAGGGGATCTGAATCCCTGCCTCCCAGACCTTGTTCATACACCCCGCCATCCTTTATGTGCATGCCTGATGGGAAATGTTGCCAGGAAATTGTTGCAGCCCAGACTCCTGTGTTCACCACTGGCTGCATCTTTAGTCACTTGGCCCTTGCTGAAACGTGTGGCCCCTACCTCGCACGGCCTTCTCCCCACAGCTCATGCGCCTTGCCTGGGGGACCCATGGTTTGGGGCCCCCGAGGTACCTCCCCAACAAGCGTTTCTCTTCCTCCCCGCTGCTCATGCCCACCCCAGCTTCCAGCACACACACTCACTTGCATAAGAAACACAAACCTAAAATGCAATACATGAATTATGCTAATTATCCAATTAATTGTAGCTACAACACATCTGCTATTGTTTCATGGGCTCTTCTCAAAATTTAAAACAGATTTAAGGGAAAAAAAGGCAAAACAAAATACAAAAAAAGATCTCGCTGCCAGGGCAAATCCTCAGCATGCTATGAACAAATAAGACATCTGTTTAAAGTAAATTGGGGCTGGGGAGGATGGACTGGAGACAATAACAAGAGCGAGAAATAATAATGACAAGGCGAAATCCCAAAGAACTACACTCCCACTTTGAGCCAGAGGCAGCTCTCTTGTTGCTATGCAGGATTCTTCAATAGAATCTGTGAGCAAGTTAGCTGATCTTCTGAAAGTTAAATTGTAGTAAAACCATCAGAAAAGCCGTCAAGCCCTGTCTCTTCATGGTGTTTGTGATCAGAGGTGGTCGGGATGTAGGGGGGTGGAGTGAGAGGAATTAAATCTATGACTAAACATTTTTCACAGCAACAAAAGGACGGCGATTAAGAGATAAATTAATGCTCTGGCAACGCTTCCTGTTTTGAAGGATGCAGCAGTGGGTAATGAATGGCTGTGTTTGGAGTGAGCCTGAAGAGCCTCTTGCAGAGCTCTCTGCTCAGGCCAAACTGCAATAAACTGACCCTCCTCGTCTCCAGCTCCTGCAGGAAATGGACTTAAAAAATCTTTGGCAACCTCTGCGCCCCCTTTTTCCCCAGGGTTGTCGTCGATCGTTTGATCTTTCTCTCTTTCTCTCTCTCCCCCGCTTCTAACCTTTTCCAATTCCCCCCTCCCTTGGAGTCTGAAGTCTATTTTCGGTGCTCTGCTGTTGAAAGGCTTTGAAAGTTTTGTTTTCAGCAAAATATTTCCTTGAGAGCTCCCGCCCTGTTCCCTGCTCCACACTGTGGGCTTGCAGGTTATGTTTAATGCCCCCTGGAGCGAGTCACGGGGCCCCTCTGCAGCCTGGTCCAGACCGCAAGCGACAATATCTGCCCCTGCTTATTTCCAGGAGAAACTCTGAGAGGTGGCTGTGCCTTCAGGCTTCCATGGCGTGTCTGTGACATCTCTGGGTCAGTACAAGGACTGCGGCCAAGTCATCTTCATGAGCGGCAAGGACAGAGTGGTGGGGGAAGAAGGGATGGGAGCCAGCTGGGGTGGCAAAGTAGTTCGCACAAAGGGCACGTCCCCCTTTTTCCTCCTGCTTTGGTGTGTGTGGCAGTGCCTCTGGGAGA
>VYZQ01039940.1:64880-75277 GCA_013400655.1 Mystacornis crossleyi
CCACAGAGGAAGAAGGTGTTCGTTGTACACTGGGTGTAATGGGCTGTGTGGCACAAGTTTGCTGTCACTCCCCAGTGCAGCTGAGAGCTTGGACAGGGCTTCTTCAGACGCAGGGGAGGGTGAGCCCCAGTCCCTGCTCTGTGGTCTTGACTCTGCTCTGCAGTACAGTGCAGCTGATCAGTAAACCAATTTAACCTGCTGCTTGAGAATTTGTCCAGGTAGAGAAGAGGTAGTCCTGAGTAGCAGATTCCCCAGTGGAACAGGTATTTGCCATTCCTTGCTGCTGGATGCAGTCTGGATATGCTCTGACACTGCTCTGGTCTGTGCCACAGGAGAGGGATTAAAAGCAAAGTGTGGACACTCGGACAGCCCCACACAGAGCCACAGGCACTCATGCTCACATCCCCAGAGCTTCCTTAGCTGTCCTGTCTTGAAGGGATCCAGCTACTCCCGTGGCAAAAGAGATGTGCAGATGCCCCTTGCTCCACGATACAGAGGATGGAAGAAGAGGCAGGAGAAACTGGGAAAACACAGGCTGACGCTGTCCTCAGGCTGCAGATCTCAGAAGCAGGGCTGCCAACCTGCCAGCTCCCTTCTGAAGCTACCTGGATGCCTGGCCAAGCTTAGTTCTGTCCTGTCAAAGCAGTTTTCATGAATAAGGACTGTAGAAATGGTCCTGAGCCTGATGCCTTCTCCAGCTACCTAGAAACAGAGACTAGACAAGAGTAAGGGAATAAAGGTCGGTATTTATTTGAAAGGCCTTCAAAGGTACACCTTGGGGAGCCAGAGCCTTGAGTTGCCGTAGTGAACCAAGTCCCAGCAGCACAGAGCTGAATTACTTCTCCTGTCTCACCTTCTGACAGGGCACCCTTTGCTTGTAGCTGGCAAGTGCAATAAAAATTAGGAACTTAGAGGAAATAGCTTATTTTTTTCTCCCTCCTTTCTTTGTTTTTTCAGCTGTAGTAAGCTGGGCACCCCTTTCCTCTTCTGAAAGGTGTTTCAGAGGCTATATTAAACCTTCAAAACCATCTCCCATTAGCACCACCTTCCTGACGACAGGGTGCGGTGGGGGCTTGTTTGTATGGCCCTGCAGGAAAGGGTGCGGGGACACCTCACAGCTGCCCCTGTGCCAGTGCCCCAGGCAGGAACTGATCAGCTCCTGCAGGGTTGGGCTGTGCCCAGGGTGACTTGCCTGACACCAAGAGAGAAGAAATGCTGCCCCCACTACCTGACTGCAGAACTGAGAAAGGAAAAAAAATAACGTTCACCCCTTTAGAGACCAGAGACATTTTGAGAGATTTGTGTTTTCAGTTCAATGTGCAGATAAAGGGAGGTGGATATTTTAGGAAGCAAATGGCCATGATTAGAGTTTTAAGTCTTAAGTAGTCATTTTGTCATAAAAGACTGAATTTGTATGCTTCAGAAAAATAGTCTTTTCGTCTCAGTTGATGATAGGTTTCCGTGAATTGCCATAATTATTCATCTTTTTATGAATGCATAACAGACAATGACGTGTGATTAAATCTCCGCCCAGGGCTTCCTTTCTGAAGATCATAGAGATACATAGAAATCACTCACTGCTCTCTGAAAGGTGGTTAATTCCTGTCCCAGGCCGCTGTATATACACATCATTCAGCATGTGCCTGTATAGAGAAGTCCATGACCTATAGGTGGTTATATACATGGCTGTGAAAGTAATAAATTTCAGTTCAGTCCCACTGGTGTTGCAGTCTGTTATCTTACAGAATATCATGTGTTATGCCACAAATTACAGCCAAAGACTAACAGCTTTGGAGAGAGTTCATGATTTTCAAAAAAATTTAAACTTAGTCTTCCTATAACAGAGCTAACAAAAACTATTTTAATCATTTCACTTGAAAATTATAGTTAGGAATTGGGGTAGAATTGTTTGGTTTTCCTTGGAAGGGAACAAAGCAAGAAATTTAGTGATGGCGGGGAGATTTAATTTGAGGAATATTGTCTTGAGAGGTATAAAGGACAGCTTTTATATCCTCTCAACACTGGGTCCCTTTCATTAATGGAATAGAGTTCCTATAAACTGTTACTGTAACCTATGTTTTTAACTATTACTGTAAGGCTAACGGAGGTTCGGTGGTGGATCATTTTGTTGCTTCAAAGAAAAGTGTGAAAGGAGAGCAATATCTCCTCATCAGAATTCTAGAATAAAAGAGAATTAAAAATGAATTCCAAATTGATGAAGCTGTACTGCATTTGGCATGGAGTTTTGCATTATGTACAGCAGCACCATTTTTCCCTTTTGATGGACACCTGGAGCTCTTCTCCCCACTAACAACAAACTAATATATGGACAAGGGAGGCAGGAAAGGAAAAAAAAAATCCCACTTAATTGCTTTCTCCACCCCTAAGTCACAGGATACACTCTGTGTATCAGAGTCCCATATCTATGCTGGGGATGCTCTTTGTCATTGACAGCTTTGTCAGCACTTTCCTGGGAATTTTGCATTTGTTTTATTTAACAAATGAGGTGTGCAATATCTAATGACAATTGCCTTTGTGTATTCTCCTCTTTGGGGAGAAAACTGGAGATGTCCTGCGAGGAGGCAGACTTTGAGCTGGTGTCCAACATAATACCCTGCTTCACTTCATGGTGCGATGAAAAGTTACCCCAGGTGAGAGCTGGCTCTTAAACCTTCATCCTGTTCAAGCTAAAAGATTTCTGGGTTGGTACTAAAAATAAAAGTAAAGATTATCTCAGGGCTCAAGTCCGAGGGCTTTCTTATCTTCTGTATTCATTTTTTGTAACACACATGTAAAAGAAAATCTATAGTTAACTTTTTTATATTTTTGTAATGGTACAGAAATGAATTCTGTTCCTCACTCAGTGTGCCCCAGTGAGTTGACTGTGCTGTGAGTAAGAATATTATGGGTAATTTCTGACTATTTTTTCTTTCCAATGTAGTTTCTGCGTAAGCCCAAGAAGAGGATGAAGCTGCTGCCTGCAGTCACCCCGAGCTGTGTCTGCTGGACAGCCTCGCCACTGGGCTGGAAGCTGGTCACAGCCACAGCTTGAATGCAGACACATCTTGTCACACATTTTTGTGAGTGAGGAAAACTGGTACAGAGTCCATGACACCAGCACAGCATGCAGTGCTGGAGGAAGGTTTAACTGGAGGTTTTCCTGCCCATGAACGCTGCCAAGGCCAGCAGACACAGCTTTCCCAAGATGCACAGTGTAATGATGGGGCACCTTGGCAGTGGTGCTTGGCTGGGGAGACCACTGCAGGCTGGGACACGCTGCAGGCTGCTGGAGATACATTTTTGCTAGGCTATGGTTACATAAGAAACGAGGCCAACCCTTGTTTAAGTCCATAATGAGGTACAAACACATAGGTCTTACAGTGCTGCAGGTCTACTAGTCCTGCGGCTGGCATGAAGATGTTTCCCTCAGTCAGCTCTGGGGTAGAAAGTGAATGACAGGGTGTCAGAGCAAAAGATATTCTCGTAATTCCCTGTCAGTCTGTGCTTTTATTGCATCTCAGAGGAGCATGGATGCATTTGCAATCATCTGAGGAATGGTGCTGAACCATTAGCCGCTTGTGAGAACCTTGTGTGCAGTCAAGTGATAGTTCTACCATGCTGCTGGCAGTTTTTGGGAGGCCAGAATGCAGCCCAGGCCTAGCAGCGCCAGTGGTGGGTCCCTAATTCTGCCCCTCCCCAAGCACAACAATGCCATGTTGTCAATATGTGATCATTCAACATCAGCAGTTTCCCTCCTCTCTGCCCTTCGTCTTCCCCAGTATTGTAGAATAAATGTCAGAATGTACAACTCCAGTTTGAGATTAAATGCCACCCTCATTGAAAATGAGAAAAATAATCTTTTTTCATTGGAAATATCCAGAGAAAAGTATTCTTGTTTGTTTTCTGTTTTTGCTAATGTTTTAGCAACGAGTCCATTGCAAATTGTCCAGCAAAAGAATAAAGGTTAGTGTATGTCATCCATTCCGTTCATATATCAAAATCTTTAGACTTGACCAGAAAGATTCAAGTTTTCCCTTTGCATCTCAGAGGGCTCATAATAAGCTCTGCTGGAAGTCAAGACCAAGTTATCTTGGCATAAGTGACTTCTTATCTGTAATACACTGTCTGTGATCAGCTCAGAGTGTGGATAGGAAAAACCCTTTGGCTAAGAGTGTCTGCCTGTTCCTGTACTATAGAAGACCTAAACCACCTCACAGTCTTCTGATAAAATGCAAAGGTTTTAAGCCCCACACAGTTGCTTTTCATACTATAGCAAGGCGATTAGATCTCTTGTTTAGGTGAAGGAACTAGATTCTAACTAGGGGAGGGTTTAAAGTCACTAGTACAATCTGATGGAAGTCAGTGGATTTTCATTTAATTGTGGGAACTTCTTCGCATGAGTTTCTGAGTAAATGTAGCCACGACCTACTTGAGATAATTGTTTTGTGATTAATTTAATGCTATTGAGAAACTAGCTTGTCCTGAGAGCCTTTCCACCTCTAGCCAAGCAAGGTGGTGGTTGTCTACCTGTAATCTGTGCTCAGTGGGGCTTGGTCAGAAATTCAAGAGCAATTCAGACAGGACGGCTTTGCCATATGTGGACAGAAAACTCTGCTGCAAGGAATGTGCACAAGGAAATGTCATGTCAAACGAAGGAGTGGCTTTAGAGCTGGATATCAGATTAAGAGGATGGCTTTGGAGGTTGGGCCCTTAAGTCTGCCCCAGGTTTGTTTTAGGTACCAGCATCTGTCATGTGATCTCTTTTGGAACCAGGATATGTTTGGGCATTTGGCCCTTAGAACTCCTCACTAACAACATACGGTACTTTTGGCCTGTGATTAGCCAGCCAATCCATATGGCGACATTACTGCTTCCTGGATGGATGCCAGAGCTTGATACATGTAGAAATGATGACTAAACCAGGACAATCTCTCTGGGGCACGGCATACGTCAAATAGCCCAGGGCCAAATGGGAGCAAACTGGTAAGGCAGGGTAGAGATATGATGAGGGATTGACATAAAATGTGAGGTAATTGCTCAAAAAACTAGGGGATGGCAATAAGAAGGGGAATTAAAGATGTCTAAGAAGAAAAAGCTTGTTCCCAAACCTTTGCTTGCTTTCAGAACTGAATGTCACAAAGAAGTATTTAAAGCTCTGAAAATGTGGGTAGTTGGTTTTCTTTGTTACTGCTTTTTGCCAAGAGGAAACTAAGGGAGTCTATCCACTCCTCCTTGGCATGCCCTTGAATCATTACTCAAGAACAACCCTAGTGAAATAACTGGGATCATATTAGGGAAAAATTGATTTAAGACTTTGTTTTAATAGCCCCAGCAAACACACTGGCCTTCACAAACCACAGACGGGCTGTGGAGCCTGTCCTTATGAGAGTTCCAGATTAGTTCTGTGGAGATATCTGTGCCTTTCCAGGATGCTTATTTGTATCAGACACCTCCACCAAATCTTTAGTATGTAAGCATGTGTGTTTGACTTTACAGTCAATCAACTGAAGTGCTGGTGTCAGTCTATGTCTAGAAGCCTGCACTGCTGTGAATGCCAACATCTGACATCTAGTGATGGAGACAGTTGGAGAGATCATCAGAGCCCTGTGTTGCAGCTTCAGGAAAATCCATATGCAAGGAGGGAAGAATTCTGGAGGGACAGACTGGAACAATTGTAAATATTTTGCTTTTAGAAAACGAAGACTGTCTTTTCCAAATGGAGGCAGCTGGTGAGTACATGAGAGTTGTGTAGTGACAGCAGCATTTTCTTGGAGCATTCTCAACTGAATTACGCAAGTCTCTCTGTTCACTTCAGGAGCATCACTACTGCAACTGTGTCCCAGAGCTTGCTAGGACCCACTGAGAAAGGTTCTTTGAAATCCTTGCTGTTTCACCTGATGATAGCTATAATGAGCCACTGGGTTCTCCTGGGTTACACACACATCAGTATGTGAAATTCCCAAAAGTTCCTGTACAGAGCACTCACTGGTGGCATGTCAGAGTTGCTTTGTTAAGCCAGATGTGAATTCTTTGCACAATTTGCAGAATTTTCAAATATTTCACTCTTTATTTAACTAGATGCAGACGTAATTAAGTAGACATAAACATATCTGAGATCTGTCACCTATGGATCTGTCCAACCAGCTATCAGAACTTTCCTGTAAGATAAATCTTCATCTCCAGTGCCACTCGGTTAAATATTTATGCAGAGATCAGGAGAGGAAGAGGCCAAATAATTTCTTGTGAGGCTCCTCTCTTGCCTTCTCTTGTTGTTCTTGTCCTTATAGAACTCAATTATATTCCTCTCATTTAAAAAGGTAAAATATGTTTTCAGAGTTTTTAATGTTTCTGGTAACATTTTGTTTGAGGAATGGGAAGGGAGGGGAAGAGCTGGAACAGGAGCATAGAGAGAAGGGCTGGAGATCTGCATGATTTATAACAAGGAAGCAGTTTTCCAAGGAAGAACACAGGATAGGAGCTGAAGGACAGCCAAGGAGACCTTTGGAGGACATCTGTGTCACCGTGAGCCTGCAGTTCACTCAGTGCCTTTCAATGTAAGTTCATTCCACTCCTCAGCAGCAAACTAGTGAAGCCACTGTGGATTCACATAGCTTTAGCTGCAAAAGTGAAGCCTGCACATGGTTTCCCACCTGAGCTGAGAATCCAGACCCTGAAGCATAAGTCCTACAATTTGAATATATAGATGCAGCTAAAGAATGTGCTCAGCAGCAGTGATCAAGTCAGTTACAAAGTGATGTAAGACCATGACCCTCCTGCTTCTCTGGGTCAGATGCATTTCTCTAGGCCATGTTATCTTTTGTAATGCAAGCAGGCTGGATTAATTAGGGTTATGTTTTCTCTACTGTGACTTCAGGGAGGTTATAAGAAGGATCAATTTGTCCCTCAGGACAGGCCCAATTTGTAAATGCAATGTCCTTGTCTGTTTCACTGTGCCATGACTATAGAGCTGGCTCAAGGTTTCTCAGCAGTGCAGGCAAAACTAAGTCTGCTGCTTGAAAAGTGAGGGCAAACTGCCCTGAAAATAATGCACTTAGTTTGTGGCTACAGCAAAAAGCATTTCTGAGAAGGTGAGAGGGTGGAGACCCAAAGTACAACAGTGAAGACCTTTGGGTGTTTGGCGATTATTTGGAGCCTTGGTTAGGGAAAATCAAAAAGATGGGAGATGAAAGGGCTAAAAGGAACCATGGGATGCTCAGAACAGATGGAAAAGAAAGGTTGAGAGGGATCAGTGAAAGGGCTGGAAGACATGATCAGGGTAGGCATTCAGCAGCTGTTGGAAGAAGGCTCTTCCCCTTCCCTTAGCTCAACACCTTACTGATTCTTCCCTCCTCCTCAGTTCTGTCTCTGCTTGTGTGTAAGGAGGCTACAAGCGCCGCAGCTGGAGGTCATGGACATGTTCCTTGAGCAGCAGAGCTGAAGAAGCCAGTTTCCTGGGACATTACTGGGGGCTTGCATTGGATTGTCTGATATCTACTAAGATCTAAGTGGTGATCTGTTTTTCCCTCTGTGGACATTCATAATATTTCTTTCCGAGGGGGATCTTCACTGTCTAATAAGGGTCATGTTCACACTGCAGCCTTCACTGCCACAGGGGCACTAATTGGGTTTTTCTCCTCTAGCCAGCTGCCAATTTTCATAAAATGTGTTGGAATTTAATACCTTGGAAACCTCCTATTGTCTGTCAAATTTTCTTGAAACTGGTCAACAGGTTTAAAAGTTACTGGTGAGGGAGAAGGGCAGCTGAGTGCAGACAGACAGGTGAAGAGACACACACGAGAGTGACACTTCATGCACTGCCTCTTTGGGAAGCTGAACTAAAACAAATCGATAGACACTATGGCCAGCGTTGCTGCTCTCTGCTGTGTGACAATTGCAACCATAAAAACCCCAAGCATCAGCAGGACGAGTCTACATCCTTTTGCCATGTTGAGAAGTGTGATCTTTTCCTTGCAAAAATACCAAAGAGCACTTGGTTCTGGGCAAATCTGCCTATCTGACTTAATGCTCTTTTAAACTGAATGTTCACTTTCGGATTTTGTGTGTGGCATGCTTCTCTGTGCAAAATTACTGATGCTGGTGTATGAGGACATGTCCTGAGCAAAAAACTGGTCTTCAGGGCCTAACCAATCCTACCTATGCCTTGCAAGGTGAGGCTGTGAGACACTGCACCCACATGCTTTCTCCAGTCCATCTTGGCATCTGCCAGACTGTAGTCCCAGCACAATTAACTCTTCCTGGGTCTCATCATGAGCATGATGCACCTCACAAGCTAGGATGAGGTGGGATCCTGTATTCCACACTCCTCACCAGCATGGAGCACGTGGCTGTGGGAGAAAATACGCAATTACTCAGCAGAGGATGTAATAGCAGGCATGCTCCTGCAAGCTGAGATGTTTATGGAGATTTGTCAGTATCCCTGCCCCTTCCTGCATGCTGGCGACACCAAAGAGTAGGGCTGGGTAAATAACTGTACTTTTCATTTGTCTTCCAAAGACACTCCACCTGATAGTGAATAGCTGGAGGTGACTTTCCCACATGGAGCAGTTCCACTCTGCACAGCAGGCTGAAATGCTCCCCAGCAATGGGACAAACAAGAAAGACTTCCAGTTCAGAAGTGATGACATGTACCCAGAGATGAATATTTACAACCTAGCCCTGAACAGGTATTCAGAGCAAGCAAGCAGAGTCAGCAGGCGACTGAGAACACCTTTTCCCTTGAACCTGCTGCAGCCTGGAAGTGTGTGCACTCTCCCAGCAGGAAAAAGATATGGATTTGTAGCCTTTAACATGATAGAGCAATGCACATTGATGTTGCCTATATTTGATCGAGTATTCAAATCTCACTGGGTAAAAGGGCACAATGTCTAACTCTTCCTTTTTTTTTTTTTTTTCTTTTTTCTTCATTTTATTTTTCACAAATCTTGTCTGCCCTGTCTTCCTTTTCTCCCTCTTCGATTTTGGTCCATTTATTACTGAGCAGCAGCAACAGAGCAACACCAGCAACAAAGCTTCTTGCTTAAAGCACTGCATCTTCAGCTGGTGCAGGCTTGTTGCACAATCAGTTGAACCTGTGCTTATATTGCAGTGGGTTATTTGGGTGTTCCTAATCTTGCCCCAAGAGCCAGCTGCTTCTGTCTGGGCCTGACTGCAAGGATATGCTAGTCAATGGGATTTCAGGCTGGGTTTCCAATGAAACAGGCACTTCAGTGAGTGCAGCTCTGGCATCCTCAAGCAGTATTTTCCAGGGAATCTTTTCATGGAGATTTCTGGGCTGAAGCTTGGTGTTATATTTTAACACAATCCTTATACATTTTTATCCCAGCCAGTGGCACTGGGAATATTTCAATGAATCATAGAAATGTTTAATCCTTGTTAGGATCCCGCTAAGTTCTTTGCCTGAATAATTGTCTTGTGGGTTAGCTCAGTCAGTACAAAACTATAAGACAAGAAAAACATCCCTGAATCTATGCTGGAGTCAAATAACTCAGCTGTGCATTTGAATGCAATGGGAAGTTTAGGATCAGACAGTTCATATTAGCAAGCCAATGAACCCTCCCCAGTGGCCAATGAGCTGTGCAATTCATGGTGTTGCTCTACTTGTGCTTTTGTCAGAGGTTATGAATCAGAAGTATTTTTGACAGCACAGCACAATTTCTGCATTCACAGCCCAGAAAACCAAAGTGAGCGAGGTGGTAGCACCAAAAATGAGTTTGTTTTCCAAAACCCTCCAGCTCCACTCAAAGCTTCTGAGTCACTCTGGAAATCTCACTGGAGAGAAATGAGAGTCTCACGAACTCAGCTGCTGGATTACTGGGAATGTTGATATTAAAAATGTATCCTGTGTTTATCAGACAGGAATCTAAGGACTTGATTCCTTGAGGGCAATGTTTATACCTTATTCAGCATGAGACCAGTGTGCTGTTGTCACTGATTTTGGGGATAGATGTTGAAACATCTCTTACAAGAAACCTATGGATTCAAAGGACCAACTGGACTGCAAGATGAGCTGTGGAATGATTCAGAGGAGGCTGAGCACACTGAGGAATGAACTGTCCTACCTAGCCTGCCCTCAGCAGTCTAAGGTTCTGTTCAGGGATCAAAGTCACTTTTTTTGGTGGGGACAACCTTCCACACTTGTAGACAGGTGAGCTGTTTGGTCTCCCTGCAGTGGAAAATATAGGTATTTCGGTCATAAGAAGCTTTCAATGAGTGAGTGAATGGAACTGTGATTTTACTTCTACTGTTGAACCCTGCAGGAGCACTTTCTCAGCCCCAGTGCTGCTCTTATTTCCAGTTTCAGGGATGGCAATGGGGTAGGGAATCTGACTCTTATGGTCTGATCCTGCTTCACTGCAGGCAGGGAGAGATAAAATAGC
>VYZQ01039941.1:14851-40581 GCA_013400655.1 Mystacornis crossleyi
TTTCCTGTAATCTTGTTTTCATGTAAAGTCTTTAAATGAAAGCCCTCTAAACTCACACTACAAATCACATAAATTCAATGTCCTGTGCTGAGAGGGTTAACCTACAAAAAATGAGTGCAGCACCTGATCCAAATGGCCTTTTTTTATACCCCTGTCTGAAATTCAAAGTTAAATTGTGCAAGTACCAAACCCAGCCTAGGCATTCAGTGGGAGTTGCATTAAGAAGACAACTCCAAACAAGTTGTCCACTTATCAAGGGAGGTGGGGATGGGCTCTTAACCAAAACTACACATCCAAATATTCACAGAATTTGTAGAAGACTTTGTATTATTCTACATTCTGGTGCCTACTTCTGCCTTCATTACAAAATGACTCAAAATCACCAGAAAATTTTAGCAATGATTTAAAATCCTGATTTTGCAACCTACTTTTCCCTATGAAGAACTAAAAGTAAAGCCAGAAGGAACACCAAGCCAAAATATTCTTTCAACGACAACATGTACTCATCTTGCAGGCTATAGGCATTCAGGAGTTACATTTCTCCAAATGAAGACTTCATTTGGCAAAACAAATCAAATCCAGATGACTGGATCTGTCCCTGCAGCATCGCTCTGAGGACAGACTTACTGAGATTAAGGTCCTATTTCGACATACCTTAGTGGGAAGATTCTACATGATAAAGAACAGCTTTTTTCTTATACTTATTTATGGCATTTGATTCAGCTCCAAGATGCCTGTTTTCATCCACAGTCTGCCTTTGAAGCTGCTACATTCACAAAATAGCTGAAATTAACTAAAATAAATACTTCTTTACTTTACTTGTTGCAAGCAAGAGAAACACAAACACACCTCTCTTCCTGGGATGTTTTGTGAACTATTTCCTCAAACCTGGAGGGAGGAACATAACACCCTCAGCAGCAATTAAGTTCAAGTATTTGTGAATCTGGGCTCCAAATCAAAGCTTAGAATGAGCACTCTGCCCAAAGTATTCATTAAAGACTATGTGCCAAACTAATGCTGCTCTCCAAAACCATCCTCATAAATTCCCCTATTGTAATTCTGGGAAAATACAACTTAAGCTTTCCAACATGGAATGGTTTCCATATAGTGGAAATACTTAATCAAGTGAGATTGCACATGATCTGTCTGAAACATGTAACTCTATAGAATTGCTCCCCCTTGCTTACCAGGGCTGCTCTCCAGCTGACAATCGTTCACAGTCACTTCCTCTAACAAATCTCACCTACACACAAAATTTTACCACGGCCATGGATAGTACAGCTGCAAAGATTTGCATGTTATGCTTTCGGTTACTATTTACCTATTTTACTGCTAAGTGGATGCAAATCCTTACCCGTTTTTAGACATCAGTTAACACTCCTGCTGCTGCAGAGGGGATATACAGCTCTCCTTCATTAGAATAGAAACCTGCCTGGCCATCCAACATAATCTCTCTGAGACCTCCAACCTGAAGACAACAGAAAGATTTCTAGATGTTAGACAGAACCAAATCCCCAGCATGAGTAAAAACTTGGATCAACAGTTATATAACCAATACCTTTGTGTAATCTAAGACTTCGGCAAATAAGTCAAGCATGATAGCACTGGTGAAATTTACAGAAAGGAAGATGATTAAGCAGGACAAGAGTTGAAAGTAAGAACTAAATGCACTTTATAATAGCTTAAGATCAGTCATTTCCACATCTCATGTCTCTTAATGGAGATATTTCAGGCACAAAGGTCAAACATGGTTTTTAAGACATTCATCTTTGGTTTGATGCTCTGTCTTTAGAAGTACAATCATGGCTGATTTCTCTGTTCTCACTCAACGCAAGGCAAAGCTCTTTGGAACTTCATGTAAAAAGTTCCTGTTCACATAAGTGCAAAGCAATCTAAAGCTAACAGTACTTCCACTCTTGAAAATACCTGCTAAAGTTGGTAGCTGTGACTGAAAAAGGCAACAAACTCAGGCAGGTATATATTGCAAAGTTGTATGCAGTGAAAAAAATGTCTTCTTGCCACTAAGTCTTTGATAGTTTGAGCATTTTTTTAAAGTTTCATTTCCAAAATAAAACCTCATAAACCAATGAAAGCAACTGAGTTTCTGGAATTTACACTGAAATATGCCTTATACTGATTCTCTACAGATGCAAACAACTAGGATTCCTTATGTTGAAATGGCCTGCTATACAAGCCCAATGAAATTAGATGCAAAAAAAAAATTCAACAGCAATATTAAATTAATTTTGTACAGTTAATATATACTGGAAAAAATACAGAAAGAAAAAAAGAATAGAAATTTTAGATTCATAGTTTATAACTTGACAGTCATGGGCCACATATGAAAACAGGCTGCCCCTCTTGATGGATCAATGACAGGAGGTATGTTAATATAGCAATAAGCCATCAATACAGTACACAAGCTTTATACACAGAGCCTGGACAGGATGGCAGAGGGGAACAAAGGCAGGACTGTCTTCAGTCCAGAGAAATGCACCACTTACTGCTTACTATACACTCTGGTATGAGGCTCTGACACTGAACTCATTGCTTATCTTCTTAAGAATTCTTCTGACAGTATCTTTCAACTATGAAAGACACATTTTTGACGGGAAGAAATTATAAACCAACATCTTTTCCACTGCTCTGAGAGAAGAGGCTTTCAGAACATACCAGGAATCCCTTATCAGCATTCCCTGTTCCCTTGCCTGTCTCAAAATTCTCTGAATAATTTGGAACCTATTTTTCATCTCAGTCAAAATACAATCCAGCAGATGCCTCAACAGAAATTCGGAGATCACTATGCCTGGCACTCTGCAGAATGATTTCTCCCTCTACAAAATGAATGCAAGACCTGATTAGTCTGCCAGGGTAGAGCAACACTAGATGATATTGCACCTGCACTCTCTTGCTCAGTGCTCCAGATGTTGAAGGGCATGACTGTAGTTGCATAATATTTGTTTTCAAGCATGGGCTCAGTGCAAACTAAGCCTCTACACACAGCCTTTCTAAACACACACAAAAAAAGATGATGCATTCATACTGTTTAATGAACACTTGTTTTATTCAAGCTCTTTCAAAGTTAGGCCACGTAAGTTGCATGTAAAATTCACCAGCTGCTACAAAGGCATTCCAGACTTCCCTTTCCCCAGACACTGGGAGACAGGCACAAAGGAATACAACTCTCCATATATACAGCTTGAATATTGTCCTCATCCATATTTGACATCCAGCCCCAAAACAGTTCCAAATAGTCTGTCAGTGGGGAAAAAACGACCCTTCCCAATGTTAATAAAAGATTAACTCTCTCTCACTATGAGTAATAGCACTCCTCCAAGCCAGCCTCATGCTAGAGGGAATCTTCATCTGTATCGATGTCACTGCTTGGTTTGTTCAACCTCTCAAATTCTTCTCCATCCTACAGGAACCAGAAGCAAAAGAGGACAATGAGAGGAAAAGTCACCTTATTATTAATACCACCAAAAAAAAAAAAAAAATCAAACCAAAAGTAAAGTTTATTCTGAAGGCATCACTTAAAGCAAAATCAAGACCCTGTAATTAAAATCTCTTAGTAGTGTGTTATAAGGTTTAGGAAATACATACTCATAAAAAACATTCCCTGCATCTTAAACACTTTTTAGTGACTCACTGCCTAGAACAGCTTGTAGCCCATTCTTCCACACAATCATAAAATGGTTTGGGTTGGAAGGTACTGGAAGGCTGCTAGAAGGTCTCCCTGGAGCCTTTTCCTCTGCAGGATGAACATCCTGAACTCTCTCAGCCTGTCTTCATAGAGAGGTGCTCCAGCCCTCTGATCATCCTCCCCTGGACTCGCTCCAGCAGATCTAAGTCCCCAGAGCTGGACACAGTACTACAGGTGGGGTCTCACACGAGCAGAGGGACAGAATCACCTACCTTGACCTGTTGACCACACTGCTTTTATGCAGCCCAAGATATAGCTGGCTTTACATGCTCACATAGCGCTATTCGTTTCTACAACAGCTGCTTAGTTGTAAGTGCTAAAATAGATGACACCTGGCATACCAAAAATATATGAATTTGTGTTATTTATTGCTCATTAAACAACAAGCTAAAAAGGCACCATGTGGAATTTCTGAGAAACAGCTCTTCCAAGTTTAAGGTTTGTTGGACCGCAGTGGGGACAGCGCTCTCTGCTGGTTACAATGTGCATCCACGGCCCGCCCGTACCCATGGGCTGCCTACATTAACATTAACCCTTCCCATCAGGCGACTGCTCAGCTCCGCTGAATCACAGCTCTAAGAGCAAACCGTCCCCGACACATTCTACATAACTAGATCACTATTCAAATCCGACCAAAAAACACTAGCAGGCCTGGAGGAAATATATAGCAAGAAAAAAACCCCAAACCATGTTAAAACTCTATATTTAAACATTACCTTTTTGTCTTCAGCTATCTTTGACTGTTATAGTAGAAAGAACCTTAACAGCAAATGTGTTAACTTCCTCATTATGTGGCCTAAGCTACACAGACTTACCAGTTCTACTTAGGTACAATTATTTCCCAGGCATCAATCCCAACTTCCAAATTCCCGGGGCAAGTACACCCTCTTGGTTATAAAGCTTTCAAGAAAAGATTTGTACAAAGCTGAAGTTGCTCATAGGACTGTCTACAGTCACAGCAGGAAAGCAATGCTTACCTAAGCTTCATGACTTCAAAAAGTGGCATACGGAAAACGATACCCAAGATTTTAAGAAATACTGCGGAGCTTTGGTGTTGAGGGATGAGTCCAGTCACACACAAGTTGATTCTTCCAAACATTTCATAGCATAAAGAGTGGTGAAACAAAAGAGAAACCATAGGAGACAAGTACTGGAAAGCCTTACCCCACTTGACCTCTCCCATCCATCTCCTTTGATGAGTTTTCCCCTTTCCCGCAGAGTGGCATATTCCAGGCCTCTTGCTTTATTGGCATTATAAATGAATATGGAGAGAAGCACTACAGGAGCTTCCAAAAAGAACTCTAGAGAAGGCCTGAAGTCAAAGATGATGAAAGACACAGTGGTGATGATGACAGTGTTGATCTGAGCAGTCATAACATGGAACATGTTGTCTCGGAACTTCAAGATGAAGGCTACAGACAGCCCCAGGAAAGCTGTGACAAATATAAGAGCCACGGAGAAGATGTTGTGCCCATAAAAGAAGCCACAGTTCCCTATCTGCCTCCGGTCCTTAGCCTGCAGTGCCAGCATGAGCCCATTGAACAGCATCCCAAAGGCATAGAGCTTGCTGTTCTGCGTGAAGATGCTTTCTCCAAGCTGATCCACATCTTTCAGCATCTTTTCATTGTAGATGTTAGCCAGGGCAGACACGAAACACTGCACTAGAATAAGCAGATGGCCCAGGCTGAGGCGGAGAGGCTTCAGTGCTCCTGCCATGGTGCTGGTCACATTCCACTGAAAGCTGTGAAGGAAACTTGGTGGTGCACAGTCGCCCTTTTCCACGCATGCTTCGTCAGGTCCAGTAGAGAGAAGGCAGTGGTTAGATGGCCTAAAAAACATATTGTGATGAAGTCCATGTGCAGCCAAGCTGTGCTGATGGCCTCCAGTTCCTCGAGTCAGGGCAACGATGGACAGGAATAAAATCACCAGAGACGCCCATTGTACCCAAGAGAGTCTTCGCCTAGTATGCAAAAAAGCCACTAAATTTAGAAACACGGTGGCATAAATTAAATGACAGAACATCCAGATCTATAAAACATAAAAGACATCATGCCACAGATAAGGAGACAGACAGGTGTAAAGAAAAGTCTTTTCAGAAAACAGTAAAATGCCCAAATGCAACACTCTTTTCTATGCCAAAGGGGGCCGAGTCTGGCAATCAAAGAAGCACAAACTGAAGTATTCCGAAGAAATAAGGAAAAGGAGGGTCTTTCAAGATCACGTTATTTCTAGATACTGATTGCCTAAAAACTTAAAAGCAGCTCTTGTCTCCATGGGAACAAAGGTCTGATGAATAAAGTAAAAAATCAGACACCCAAATAATTACCATCTTTCTTTGGAAAAGGCTCAGTATACTGCTCTTTCTCCCATGATTTGGAGCCCTTTCTAGTATTTTAGAATGGTAACTCTTATAAGTCTACAAATGTAATTCATAGGACTATTAGAATTATTTATACTGCTTTTTCTGCTCAAACAAAACCTGTTAATCTTGGTGAAAATCAAAAATTTGGAAGATTAAGTGTACTGTAACATCACAAGAGACACAAAACTAAAACAAGAAAAAGCATTTTGAGTCAGACTATCAGGCATTGTTTTATTATATTAACACCTATAGGAAAGGCTTATTTGTACCATATTCAACACAAGCAACTTTTAGAGTGTAAAGTTAATACCCATTTCCCTGACAGTCATTTTTGAACCTAAATCATACTACAAAGAGCACAAATTTGGCACAGTGGAACACATAGTCTGGCTTTTGTCACATGAATAATGAAGGGACACATAATTACTTTTTGAAACATGCTACAGAGTTGACCAGAAACACATCAGGACTGCCACCAAACACACCTCTATCTTCCACTCTCATGTATCTCATGCCCTCTTACCAGACCACATACACACTCAGCCAAGAACTGCAACAGACTAGTAAGAAGTACTGGTAAACATGAAACAAGAGATTTAATGTATGAACCGAAGCTTTCTTCTTACCATCCAATAGCTATATAACCACGACTTCAACTGTTTTCTACTAGAGATCACCAAATCTGTGGATATATGGAGTCCTAATAACCTATTATTTCCTACACCTTCAGATGTAGAAAACAAAGCCATCTCTCCAAGTTGGTATAGCCACAAGAAAAGAGAATTACTGTTCCCATGAGACAAAGAGAGAAAACGTAGCTTAACTTCATCAAAGCTAGGAAGATTTAAATTTCATTTACTTCAGCAAATACTACTTACTTTAGCACTATCCTGAAGAGAAGAGCTGTTGTTATAATGACAAAATTTGAGAAGAGTACAGCCATTGCCTTGAAAGAGAAGGAGAGGAATAAAGTTATATTCCAGACACACTATGGACACCAAAAACCTACAGACTTCAAGTGTTCACCTTCCTACAAGGGGCCAGAGTGAAAAGCATTGGTACTGAATTTTCTTCCTCACCCAAGTGGCACAATAACACACCCGTAAAACAATATTCAAGTCCCATTTCAAAATCTCAAGGAAACCACAGAGCTCAAGCTCCACTGCAGTGGGGAAAGCTGTACTGAAATGAAGATGTGGGGAAACCAATGCAACAAAAAACTTAACAGAGAACAGTTTAGTTTTCTGTCAGATCAGTTCCCCAGCTGGGTTGACCAGTCAGTTGCAAAAACAGCTGCATTGGCACAAAGGAGGAAGTTGCTCCAAAATGAGAATAAGCAAAGAACAAAGCAAGGTGAGGTCTGCTCCTGGCTGCAGTGCCATTTGCAGTGTTCATGAAATCCCACACTTGAACAAGGCACTTGCAGAAAACAAACTTCTTGTATGTCAAGTGCATTTGCTGTAGAGTTTATCAAAGATAAGGAGGTGCTTGGCTTGATTTTTCAGGACTGCAACTGTAATAAAAAAAAATAATCTATTTCAAAGTACAACTGAAGACAACTCTAAAGTTTCTGTTTAACTTGGGAATAACTATATAATGACATCAGCGCTCTAATCCATAGCCATGATCCCAAGCTGCAAACTCCTTGTGGCAAGGATTGTCTGTTTTGTCTAAGAAGAGGCTCTCTTAGGCACTCCAGTTACCAGTAAAGATCAGAATCCACCAGCACCAGTAGGGGAAAAAAATCCTCTTCTTGAGGGTGGGGGTGTTTTGCAAACTGTGTGTTATTCAGGACTGCCCTGTATAGTCAGTACATGTACAAAAGATCCAGGCATCCGAAGTTTTCAGTCCAGTTGAGCCTCAGAGTGAACTCACCTTTTTAAGGCAGTTTTACACAAAAGCATATATGGATTCAGGAGAACAAAACACAGACTTTATCTTGAATTTTCTCATTATTTCCATATTCCCAATTCTGCTAGAGCAGAGTCTTTTTCATTCACCAGAGGAAAAGCACAGGCTCTTTTCCCACTATCCTCATTCTACTCTACACCAACGTATTGTCTGCTGAACAATAATTCTAATGAAACAGCACAACACAGGGTCTCAAGTAAGCTGAAGACTTACTGACAATGAGATATCTGCCTATGAAAACACAGCTTAATTTTCCACTTTGCAAAATTAAAACTCAGTAAATATTCATGTTAGGTGAACATGGTAGAAGGAGAAAAATACCGAAGAAACAAGGAAATCTGGCAGAAATCACTCTGGAAAAAAAGGGTCTTTATGCAAAACGTAGAAGTGTTCCATACACACTCTGGTTTTGCTTTACAGTCCATCCAACATCTCTGGTAACATAATACGATCAAAATCTTTAAAAGATAGTTAAAAAAATTAATTTTGAGTCACTCTGTTGTCTGAAACCTCAAGAGACATCTGTCCTAGATGAAAAGGAATATGAGTATCTAAGTTCGCCATGCCACTAATCTGCACATGAAAAGCAAAGTCTCAAAAGTAAGTCCCTAGGAAATTTAGACACTAAGAAGTATCACACCACAGTTATAGCTGAAGTTTCAAGAAAAAAATCTCACCAAAGCAACCCTGTACTTCCAGCAACTGCTCATCCAAGTACTACTTAGTCTCAAAACTACTTTGCATTTAAAGTCAGATGACCAAGTTCAGTCAGGTATGGCCATCTTCTTTTTAAGCATTTTCCCCTTTTCACATTCATGGTCTTGCACAGTACCAAGATATTCTATCTTAGAGGTATTTAGTTATTTCTTCTAATACTTCTTTGTCATAATAATGTTACAGTTTCAGTTAACCATCATAGGATTTCTCCAATTAAAAGATGCTAAAAATTCTAAAAAGAGGAATCATAGAGCACACGTTCTGAGGGGAGAGAGACAATGTATGTAAAACAGAAGTTGTACATATTACAAAGGATTACCTTAACTGAACCAAATGAAATTGCTTAAGAGAGAAATAGCATTTATGTAACCTCCTACGCATCAGGCTTTGCTTTTACAAACATTATAGCTGAATTTCCTTCCTAAAACTAAAAACCAAAACAACCCACAAACAAACAAACATACAAACAAAACAAAAAACCCAACCCCAACCAACCAAAAATCCTCCCCACCAACAAAGAAAAAAAAAAATCCACCAACACAAAACCCCCCATACTACAAACCACAGAACCAAGCAGCTGTGCATGTTATTTTAAGATATCTGACTCTTGATTTTATTAGGTTTTTTCAGCTGAGTCCTGTTCTAGACTCTGGACTGGTCTGTCTCTGACTGAAATGTACATCTAAGAGAACAATATTTTAAAGAGAAATTCTGATAGAGAAGGCAGAAAACCATTTATTTTTAATGTTCAACAGGGACAGCCACAGTATTTTATAGCAAGCACAAACCATCTGTTTCCATCTTACTGCAAACATAGATTCTGAACCAAAAAGTATCATAATACAAAATTAAAAGGAAGCACAAAACCTGTACAATTTCCTGAGCATATGCAAATTCATCCAAAAGGATGAGGGTAGCTAGAAGAAAGTACCAACTAAATTTTGTTCCTAAGGACAGCTAACAAACAAATGGAAAAATTAAGTCAGTTTTCTTCCTCCCCTCCTCAGTTTCTCTTACACTTATTCCCTTTGTGAGGTTACATTTACTCACCTTATGTCACATGCATGGAGTGATAAAAGCCACATAGAAAAGTGCAGCTCAAATAATAGTGAGAGAAACAAATGGATTGAAAGAGAAATACAGAGTTGAAGAAGGCAAAGGAGGAAAAGTACCAAAACCCCACCCACTTCTTAAGCACTGTTTCTACTTCACCCTATTTCTAAATCACTTTGGATGGAGAAGACATAAAGACTCTTCTCTGCTGAAAGCTGTACAACACTGACCAGTGGGCAAGAGAATGCCCAGGGAAGGTCTGGGTGGTCAGGTAGAGATGATTCTTTCACCTGCCAGTGTTACAACAGCAGATAGCCTCAGTTACAATCTTGCCTTGCCAGTGTTACCACGGTAGATAGCCTAAGAGCAGTATTACCCACTAAGACATTGGAAGTCATGTTATTCTGTATAAGTATACTTACTGGCTGGAGGTAGGACAGTACATAGAAGACAATCAAATTATCCAGAAAGTAAAGAAAGGCAGGAATGGACCATTTCATGGAATTACATACATTCTTCCAGGAAAAACATTCAGAGAGATGATCCATGCAACCCTTTTCTGAAAGGAAGAGAAATAAGTAAGAAAGACATCATTCTTACTACTGAAGAATGTAACAGAATAGGTACCACTGTTCTCCTTTCAGGAACACCGTCAGACTGAAAACACTTGGGTTCCACAGTTCTCTGGAAACACAGAAACCTGTGTTCCAGGGCAGAACAAACAGCTGGAGCAGCACAGCTGGAGTCCTGTGTCTGTGGTGTTCACATCCTTGCTTCAGCAGAGAAAACGTCACAGAACCTGTTACATCCATCAGAGCATTTGTCCACTGGGAGCAAAAATTCAGTTGTCAACCATTCTTTGAGGGCCAAAAAGCACCCCAGAGTCCCCACACAATAGCAACTTCCTTACTGGGTGTGACCTTCTGTTGATTATTGATCAAATCTACAACAGGAACAATGACACAGACAGTGGATTCCTTCACAGAGCACCCAAAGGTCAGCCAGTTAAGTCAGAAGTACAAAATAAACCAGAACTCAGTATCTGTAGACCACAGCATGTGATCTGGGTAAAAAGAGAACATACAGGAAGAAAGAGGAAAGAAAGGACAAAGCACAAAGAATGACATTTACCTAGGTATTCAGGACACAAACTTTAGGAGGAAGACTCTGATAAACTTTAGACTCCTCCAGAGCTGGTGCCAAAAGTACTTTACTAGCACAGACTTAAAACTACCCAATATTATCTAATCCTCTCCTGAAGCACCAGTACATTGAGTTCAGCAATACTCAGACATTTGGATTAAAAAAAAAAAAAAAAAAAAAGAGAGAGAGAAAACCAGAAAATACGCAATCAGTAGTAGGCAATGATGGCAAACACTGACAGAATATATTTACTATCTTAGGTAAGTCTGTACTAAATGGTGGAGGTAAAAATTTTATTAGCTTGCCAGAGCCATGACTCTTTCCTGGAGAAGTTGACAAAGCCAGCAGTTCAATTTAACATGAACCTCCAGTGCCTGACACCCTCTTCCAATTTGAATATTTGTTTTCTACCATTTTGAAATGCTATGAAGTTAATCTCTCATAGCTTTTACATAAGGACAGAAAAGAAAGAAAAAGCAAAAATGCAAAACCTGTGGCAAGTGGAAAGTGTCATCTATCATTAAAAAAATATTTGTAGGACAGCAAATCTTAGAAAGTCAACACATTTTAGTTATTTTAAACAGAGGTACTTACCTTTTTTCCTATTCCAGAGTGCTAACACCACACAGAGGATCAGTTTTACTACTTCAGAACACATGTTCACTGTCGTAGGAAGGTAATCATACTTGTTATCTGTGGGATTCAGCAAATCAGAGAGTACACAATCAGTTTCTGTCTCCTGTATTCATAATTAGAGAAAGAATCTATTTTAACCACTCCAATCACAATTTTAGTCGCAAAAGGCTTTATCAGAACTTGTTATAAATGTTTCAATGTTTATGATATACAACTTCCTGAATGGCCTCTTTTCTGAGCTGAAATCTTTCCTCATTTGGTCTGAGTTTACAGCAGAACTTTTTTGGAAGAACTTAAGAACATGACTGTTTAAAAAAAAAACTAAAATGGGAATGTTTTCCCCAAAGAGCAATATGGTATTTTTTAACCCTCACGAAAAAATGGCTTCCAGGATGACATAACCTTCTTTGAGGACTGGCAACACCAGCCAGTTTTAGCACACCCACTAGGATACCACTTCCCTCCTAAGCCTGTTGCAAGAAAAACATTTCAATCAAATCAGGTACCGTCAATAGTGCTTACACAACAATCCAGTCTTCAAAGAGTTAGCTATAAAATCAATCACCTGCCTCATCTTTTAAGGGTAGATCATACACCCTGCAACCCAAGTTATACCTTTTTGGTAGACCACTGGCTAGACAGAAATTCTCCAGTGCAGAAACACATGTCCCTATAAATATAATAGGATGGTTATGCAAAGAACTCTGCAGGTGGAGACGTATTTTTGGTTACTGAAGAAGGCTTTTGGGTATCTGTTTTAGCCCAAACATCAATGCTTTCTTATTCAAGGTACACCATACGTATTGCCCAACAGTACCTTCATTGGCAGAATACTTCATCAGGAGGATTCGACTTGAGCCCAACGCAATGAACACTCCTCCAAGCAGAAAGGTATGGCTGGTTGTCTTGGAGCAAGGGGCAAATCGACTACACCACTCCAACTTCATTCTGCTGCCTTGCCGTCAGCGCCCTGCGGATGGCAGGATAAAAAAACACTATAAGCAGTACTTCCAACTGGTTACACAAGGCAAAATAAGTGTATTTTACTGCTTTGTGTTAATTTATACAAAGATGCTTACATCATAGAACAAGCCATGATCTTGTTCTACAAGCTACTGTTTACTTACTTAAAAAAAAAAAAAAATCGAGTTCAACCTATGACCGAACACCGCCACCATGTCAACTAGACCATGGCACCAAGTGCAACGTCCAGTCTTTCCTTAAAACACTTCCAGGGCTGGAGACTCCATCATCTCCCCTGAGCAACCCATTCCAGTGCATAATCATGCTTTCTGTGATGAAATTCTTCCTAATGCCCAACCTAAACCTCCCGTGCCACCGCATAATACTGTGTCCTCTTGTCCTGTTGCTGGTTGCCTGGGAGAAGAGGCTGATCCCCACCTGGCTACACTCTCATTTCAGGCAGAGAAGTGATAAGGTCACCCCTGGGAGAAGGATATGCTACAAGGACCACCAAAGGGGGATAAACAATGTACACACAGGGACTCTGAAGGTAGCACAAGGAGGCTGGATCCTGAGAAGTCTCCATCTAGGGCATACGGATTAGCTAGAAGGATTAAATACTTCACGTGCTTATTTTTCTTTAATATATTTTTAAGTGCCCTTGCTCCTAATCTCAGCAGGGAGAAGCGCTACAGCAGCGGAGCGAGACCAAGCCCTCCGAGCTGACCTGGCGCCGGCTCGTTCCCAGCGGCGGGGGAGGCACAGGGCAGCCGGAGCCGAACACCGCGGCCGCGTTCTCCGCCTCCAGCGCCGCCGTTACTCGCCCGCCCCGTTAACGGGCCCCGGGGCCTCAACAGAGGGCCAAGGGACGAGCAGGGAGGGGAGTCCCTGTGGGCCAGCTGCGGGCTGGGCTCCGTCCCATAGTGACGGTCCGTCCCATGCCGGTGGGGGCGGCCGGAGCGCGGCGAACCGATGCGGGGGGACACCCACCTCACCGCCTGCTCCTCACCGGAGAAGAAACACCCGCCGGGCTTTACCGACCGCCTCCTGCCACGTCGCTGCTTCAGGCTGCAGCCGGGAGCGGCGGGGCGGCGGCCGCGCGGGGCGAGCGGGGCTCCGAGGCAGCAGCACCCGGTGCTCGGACGCCGCAGCCGGCGCACCCCGGCGCACCNTTACGTGGGCAGCGGGGGGCGGCAGCGGGAGCGCCGTGCCGAGGGCGTGGGGGCGGCCGCTGTCCGTCTGTCCGCCCGTCCGTCCGCGCGTCCGACCGCCGCAATGCAGAACGTCATCAACACGGTGAAGGGGAAGGCCCTGGAGGTGGCCGAGTACCTCACGCCTGTGCTCAAGGTGCCGGTCCTGCTTTAGAGCCGGGATGGGGAGGAGGGACACCCATGGCCGCCCCCGCCTGCGGCCGCACTTCCCTGCCCGAGCGCCCGGCAGCCGCTCCGCTTGCCCGGGAGCCGGCTGTCCCTGTCCTTGTCCGCCGGGCCCGAGGAGCTGCGTCCTGCGGGTCTCGGAGGGCGCGGTGCTGGGCGTGCCGGGCACAGCCATCGACCCTCATCCCGCACCGGGCCGGAGGGGATGGGGGGAGCCCGACTTGGCGCTCAAATCCCACGGGGTGTGGGGAGCATCCACCTGGGAGGGCGGGCCTTTCGGAGAACGGGTGCTGCTGTCCCTTCTTCTCAAGGAATGACTTAAATGTGTTGCCGTTTTCTGTTGAAGTCGCGAAACTTTTACCTGGTTGTGTGACCAGGGATTGAAATCCAAACGTACAGACTGGCTTGAGCCTGCTTTCAGGAGTTGCGTTATTTTGGGTAAAGGGCAACTTTTCCAGCTAACATAAAAAACCCCGAACCAAAACAAGAAAATTAGCCACACCTTCGTTATGTGAGCGGATGTTATATACCACAGCTTATTCCTGTGTCAAGAATTACAGTATTAATACAAGCGTCTGTGCACTAAAGTAGTTGAGAATAGTAGAAACGAGCCCTTGTGTCTTGATAAAGGTGAGCAGCACATCTGTTATAATTCCTGTTATTGCATATTTAGGTAGAAACAAATTACGGTTTTCTACAGTTGTTACACTGCATCCCATTCTCTGATTCTTACTTGCAAACAATTTTTTATGTGAACCCCAACTTTGTATATGATTGCTGAACTTGGCAGCAGTTTTTTCACTGCTGGTTTGATACTTCTGCATGTTTTTGAAAAAACACTTGTTTATGACAGCAGTCTCTCTGCCTGTGGCTTTGTGGTTTGACCTTTTATGTGCTTTGCACCCTGCAGCTTACATCTCTGGTCTGACAGCAGTGACAGTCAATTATTAATTGAACTTGTCTCTCTGTGGTATGTGGGGTGCTCTTGTCTGGATAGTGAACCTTTCTAGAGTTGCCCGCCAACATGAAACGTACGGGTTGCAGTGAAGTTGTGGCACGAGAAGGTGAAGTGGCTTGTTTACCATAATACAGTTGTTGTTGCACAGCTGGTGTAATAGTGGAGGAATTCATGTGTCCACATGGATTACTGGGAGGAGGCAGGAGTAGAACCTTTCAGAAATGAAAGGTGTTATTATTATGGGTATATGTTCCCTTTACAAGGGGTTAAAAGAAATACTCCCCCATGGCAACTTTTGAAAGAAACTAGACTTGAGTCTCTCACAACCAAAGAATTGACTTGGATGGAAAAATGAACTATTTGCCCTTAGTGAACAGAGGATGGATATTTTACGTGTTTTCTTTCTGTAATTCCAGAGACACGCGTTTGTGCATGTTGCCTACTGCTTATGGTTCATTTTGAGGTGAACTAGTAAGTTGTCTCCACTGCGGTATTGCACAGTGTGTTATTAAGGATTCTGAGTTTTATAGCAATTCAAATTACTTTGATTTCAGTCAGCTAGCACACAGTGATGTTACAGTGTATGTACAGCTGCTGTGTTCCCTATCTTTATCTTGTTCTTAAGTGTCTCTTCCTTAGAAATGAGGCAGAGGGGCAGTAATCAGTACCATGTGAAACAGGGGTGCTCCTTGCATTTTCCATAGCACAGGTGATAGCACACGCCAGGGTGAATGAACAAGAATAACCAAGTTTAGCTGGGGCTGCTTTTCTTTAATGTTTTCCAACTGATTGAATAAGGTGAAGCAAGAAGGAAGCTGGAAGCAAGACATTTTTCAGTTGCTACTTTTAGTCTTGATAGAAGAAAAAATAGGGCAAGAATAGTTCCTTAGGGCAAGAAGTCAACTGTGCCATGGTTGAAGTGGTGTTCTTTTTCAAAAGCCATTTTTGGTAGCTGTAATGCTGGGGAACAGTGGGATACCTTGGTACTTGAGGCTTTTCTGAAGAAACAATCAGAAGTCAAAACAGAATACACTTATTCTAGATTTGAATATGATAAAAGATATGTTATCCTTAAGCTTCATAAATGTTGCCTTTAATGCCAAAATACTTCATTTCTCCATGCAGAATTGGTCTTGTGTCTCCTTGGCATCTATTCTTTCGTCCACAAAAACCCCCACTACAATGTGCAAAAATTGAAGCTGTTTCTGTGGGGTGCATGATGAAGGCACAGAAATGGGCCTAATTAAAAGAGTCTATTACTAAGTCTATTTAACTTTTTCCACCCCAGAGAGTGTTGGTTTAGTCTTTCATTTCATGATTTTTTTTAACTGCAAAACTCCATACTGATGCATTGCAGTGCTGTTCAGTGCCTAGAACTCTGGAGTCCTCAACAGTTAAAATCACTGATTCCAGCTGATTTTCTGTTTCTTACTGGCAAATGTCATGCTGAGTGCCAGTTGTCTTTTCATTATTGCTGTAATTGGCAGTAGCAAAAAAAGTATTTTGTATAGGTGATCGTTTTTGATAATGCTTCGCATTTTGCAACAAGTAATTTTGGGGAGCCTTACTTCCTTATTTTCTATTGTAAAATGGCAAAGGTTGCCTCCAGGCTGATTCATGGATCCCTGGATGGAACTAGTTGCAAAACAAAAGTGGAGATGATGTTTGTCTTTCCAGTAAAGTGGAGTGTGTTGATTTCTCAGCAGTTCTCAAAATTTCTAAACTTTTTTTTTATTGTAGGAGTCCAAGTTTAAAGAAACTGGAGTAATTACACCTGAAGAAGTAAGTATTTAGACACTTATTTTGAAAGCAGTGATGCCTTTTTTTAACGCAAAATGACCATGTTGAACAGATCATGTCTTTGCCAGTTATTGCTTCTTGAAACAATTTCCACAAAATGAAATTTCTAAGTGGCCTTTTTACTCTACAGATTTAAGTTGATCAACATAATTTCTCTTGTGATGGCACTAGGCATCTGAATGTGTGATGCTTCTTTATTATGCTGCGAAAAGATTGTAAAGAAGCTGGGTCAACAGCTCTATTTGTCATGGGAGTTCAAGACTGAAGCAGGAATATATTGATTTTTAAAGTCTTTCCTCTGAGGAACTCGAAGGGGAGCTTTTATCTGTGGAACAGTCTTTGCTTACCTCTGTTTTGGTTCCTTCCAAGCCTCTCTGAAGATCATTACATATATTTGTTCACACCAAATATCCAATGATGATTATTTTTCCCTCTTCTCTATAGGCCGCTTTAGGTTGGTTGTATTTTGGATTGCTGCCAAGCAGTTGTATTTTTTTAAGAACTCCGCTGCAAAGAGCAACAAACAGGATGTTTTTCCTGGAATAGTAAGAACACTGAGTGTGTTGTGCTATTTTAATTTCCCCGTTACGCTTTTTTTCATATTATAGTGCTACTGATCTGTAAATACTTGTCTTTACAGAGGTCTAATAAAACAATGTCAAGACTGTAAGATAAAATGAAACAATGAAAAAATGTAAAGATGAGATTAAAAAAATGGAACAAATGATGACTGATGCAGGTAGATAATGTGGACAGAAGTATTTTTCCTAATGTTAGTGCCTGCATTTTTCTGCTGTGTTGCCTGGCAAGCAAACACTCATTCTCTCTCTCCGACACAGAAGTACCACACAGGAAAACAGGCTTAGCAACATGATGTTCTCCTGTTCTGATAACCATATGTATGTGTGTGGGTAAATACTCATGTATGTTAAACAATAATACATGATCTTTATTATATATAAACTAGAATAACAGGGAAAGTCTAGACAAATGTTCAACCAATACTTAATCCCTTCTTGATTTATGGGAGAAAAATTTGCAATAGTACTGTAAGAAAAGGCACCTTCTATAGAATGTAGCAAGAAACCACATGTCTTACATTAAGGAGTTTGCAGCGTTTAAACACTGCTAGGAGTGTGAATAGTCTGTGTTCTGTGTGTCATGTTAGATGCTGCTGGGATGAATAAATTGGATCCTTCAAAAGAGTAGTCAAGGGAACTGGTTATACAGCAAGACTACATTTTTGTTAAGTTTAGGTGAAGCTGGAGCATGGATCTTCCGATTGTCCCTTTGAGTCTTTATATAACAACGGACGCTAAAGAAGAGTAATGACACTAGGATGTTGTCTTTGAATGAGTTTGGATTTCTTGGGTAGTTTTAGGTGTCTTTTAGTCTGAGACACTAACTGGTTTTTAGATTTTTGTGGGGTTCCTGTGGCTTGCCTTTGAGGATGAATAAATTAACAATAAGGACAAAGATGACTCATTAATCAAACTCAACACCTACTCCCTCTTTTCACTTATCCGTGTACTTGATTTAATTTCAAAATATTCTTGCCTGTCATGAGGTCTTACTATTTAATACCTCCAAAAGATGACACCTGTTGTAATTATATATGCAAATGCAGGGAAATTGTTAAAATCATTCTTTCCAGGACTAGAAATAAGATGTCCTAAAATTGATCTCCTCCCACTTTGCAGTACTGATTCAAATATGAGGTGGCATCAGTGCTTGAGAAATAGAAAGTGAAACCAGCTTGGTAATTTTGCTGCCTAAAGTGAATAAAATGTAGATGAAATTTCAAGTGCAGTTTTAGGGCTATGTATCTGTTAGGTCCACAAACAACACTGTTTTTTCATATTTAGTAATATGTTTCAACATTGAGGTCACAGAGTTCCAGTTCCTTGAACAGAGCATTTTAAATAATTCTAGAGTTTCATTTATGTTTGCTATGTAAGAGATAATGAGTTTTAAAATTTCCGTTGAGTATTGGGAGGGTTTGCTGGGGTTTTTTAAAAGAGGTTTCAGTTTTGCTAGAGGCTTCTGTTGGAAAATAGGCGAAAGGGAAGCACTTTAGCAGAGATTAAGCCTGTTAATCCATGTGCAGTGCGTGCTGTGGTGCTTCCTGCTGCGCTGATCCGCCTCCCGTTGGAGGACGCGGTGAGGAAATGGCTGGGACCTGCTGCAAGCCTGTTATGTCACACTGCAGCAGCTTCTGGGCAGCCAGGGAGGGTGGTGTTATAAACTGGCACTTCCAGACAAGAAAGCACCTGCAGCAACAGCTGTGCACCTCATATTCATAGCTTCACTGCTGTAAAGCCCACAAAAATCACTTTTCTTAGGTGCAGGCTTGCCTCCCTCAATTTTTGTGTACAAAAAACAAGCCCAGAGGGTTTAGGCTTTGCTGGGTGAATTTTGTACACAACTCTAACGTGACATTGCTGGCAAGTTCAACATGATAGTATCACTTTGAAATAGTAATGCAATATTATGAAAGGCTTCATCTTTGATACTAAGAACAAGCAGAGTCAATATTTTTAAAAACTATTTCTTCAGAACAAAGTTATCTGTAAGATTTTTAGTGTACTAAGTAAGTGGTAACCCATTTTTAGTTAACATCAGTGATCAACTATTATAGTGATGGTCATTATGTAAAATGTATGTTGTTTATTCCTTTGTTCTCTCACTGCTTCAGTGAATTGATGGTCTCGCTTTTCTTACTGCGTAATTGTTTTGAACAAGGAAAGATAATTAAACTTTTTTTTCCATTAAGCTCTTTGTTGTCTTTGTAAAAGTTTGAATAGTGAGAAATAAAAATAATTTCTTTATTACAATGGAAATAATGTCACTAGGTCTAGAAACTTTTTTGGTTCTTACTAGAATGCCAGGTAGTACCACAGCTTTTGAAACTCTGAGATTGCTATGGTGCTCGGTAAGCATTTCAGGTGAAGTCAATCTAATCTTTGCATTTTCATGGTTAGCTGAGAAATGGGGTTAAAATAAAGCATCAGGCTGACTGAAACATTCATTAATTACACAGTGAATTGATCAAGGGATTGTGGAACTGAAATACTAATACTGAGAAAAAATTGGAGATTGTTTCCTTGGGTCATATTTAACAGTAATTTCTATTCCTTCCTTAACAGTTTGTTGCAGCTGGAGATCACTTAGTTCACCACTGTCCTACTTGGCAATGGTAAGTAAAATTGAAAGAATTGTAGAAAGTTAGCATTCCTATCTGTGCTTTGGTCTGTTTCCATTGGATTCAGCTATACAGTTGACTCATTTTAGAGCAGTAAGTGGGCTTCTCCAGTAGAACTTTTATGATGGCTCTATATTTAAGTCAGGCAGGGCTTACTAATTGATGTATAGCAGTAGTTGAGATGAGGATTTTTTGGGGCAATTTTTGTTTGTTTTTTTAAGGTTTTAGAGGAAATAAGGTGTTGCATACTGTGAATAGTTTTAGTGCTTAGCTGCAGTAGCAGCATGTCTCCCTGGGTTTGTCTTAGTGATTGAAAAAGCAAAGGCCACGTGCAGCTGAATTGCTAGGAAGTAGTTGCAAACGGTGTATTTTGACAGGCATTTGTTAATTAAAATGTGTTCAAGTTGGCCCACAGCAGTTCACTGTGCAGTGATTGCCCTTGGAAATCCATTCTGTTTTGTGTCCAGTAAGGGTACAAATAAGGTGCTTCCTCATGTTTTACTGGTGTCTTGCATTATGAAACTCATCTGCTCCTAAATGAGCATTGTCTGTGCAGTTGGTATCATCAGGGTCTTGGCTCTGTACTGGGCCATGAATTGCTGAAGGAAAAATTACGATGTTTGAATCTCCCTGCGCTTTAGCCACCTCCTTCAGAGAAAACATGATGTTGAGTCTGGCAGCAGTTTGGAACGGGCTATTTAGAATGTTACTCTTATTTCAAACCAAAAACCACTAAAGGTGAAGGCAAATGCTTGAGTAATGTGAAATTAAGAGTACTTAAGCATTAGTGACTGTGGACAGATTTTATATTTATAGAGGTCTATTTCGTGCTTTTCTGAAGTTGCTTTCTTCAGACATTGTTGTTGCTGATCCTAGAAAATTTTACATAGATTATTCTGTCAACCCATCTTTGCGTGGTCATCTCAAGGTGAAAGTAGTTTTTGAGGCATAAATGGTTTTGATCCCAGAGGAGTTAGCGGTGGCCAAGCTTTCTAACACCATACCAAATGTATGTAGGGAAGAGTAGTCATAGCAAACCGGTTCTGAGAATAGGTCAAGAGGATTATGTAAAATGTTCCTGACACAACCTGAAAATAGAAGGGTTCTTTTGTTTGCAGGTCATCAAATTCTCAAATGGTGCACTTCATTTTACAGGGCTTCAGGAGAAGAACTAAAAGTCAAAGCTTATCTGCCAACAGACAAACAGTTTTTGGTAACTAAAAATGGTAAGGCTGAAATCTAAATGTAAGTGTTCTTAGAATTGACAGCATGGTTGGCTGTCAGCTCTACTGATTGTCTGTATTGATAGGGAAGCAAATACCTCGCACTTTGGATACTCTGGATTTGCAATATTAAGGAAGTTTTTTCTTCGCTTCTAAATTATTCTTCTTAGACCACTTTATAATAAGAACTTTATATGAGAAATAAAGCTTGCCTTGAGGAAGTATAAATGAACTTTAAACGTTGTAAACCTCTTTGTCTGTCTTTGCTTCAACTCATGTTCAATGCCTGAAAGGAAAATATGGTTATGTTCCTCTTTCCTTTGAAAACTCAGGCTATTAAAGAGTTCTCGAAATGTCCTTCATAGTGACATTGATACTTCTAATTCAAGTATGTGATTTATGTCAATATCCTTGTCAATAATAATCGTAAATACAATCTTGAATTAATTTTTGTCAGCCTCACAGTTGTGTTTATATAATACATGTGGTGGCAGCCTTTTTAATGGATAAGAAGGATAACATCTTGGCACAACCATGGGGAAATCCGAAAGAGCTTGTATCAAAATGTGTCAATGCCATTAGATGAACCTTTAGTACTAAGAAAGCCTGAGGAGATTCTTGCTTGCAGAGGGTTGTATTATATCCTTGCATTTTCCTTGCTGTATTATATGGGTTGTATTATATGCCTGAATTTTCCTTGCTGGCTTTTGGAGTCTTGCAGTGCACTGTCATGTGAAAATAAACACAGTGGTGTTGGACATTTTCCTGAGGTGGGCCTGATGATTTGATGGCCAATTGATCTTCTTTGTTTCTCCTCCTGCCACTTCTGAGGTTCCTCATTGCTCTGATCCTTCTTGATCACATTCCAAAATAGTGTTTCCTGCTGCTGGTGTCACATTGGCCTCCTACCTGAGTAAAAGCTGTGGGCTATAGTTGAGACTGGGAGCCATCCTACAGACCTCATTTTGGAAGTGTTTGGATGACTTCACTGTGACTTTCACACCCCTTGCATCCCTTTCTGCAAGGTCAAAGAGCAGTTTTCAAATGTTGCACTTCACGCAGCAGATTTGTTTTTCTCCACATTAGTAGAAAAGGAAGGAGCATTTTCTACACAGTTCTTGTTCATGCCATTGGAAAATGCCTGCTTTGCCTTAATCAGATATTCAGTCTTTCTTTGACTATTTTCTGAAAACGTTACCTAAATCTCTATTTGAATAGTCCTGTAATGCACATGAAGAAGTTATTTTAAATATAACATGAATTCTGACGTTCTAAACTTCTAGATGTTAAACTATTATTAAATGTAACTAATGTATTGCATAAATAGCTGATGAAAACTTTTAGCGAAATTCTAAAGCCAAATGAGTTTGGAAAACTGATGAAAATCCAGGCAAAGTTGTCCTAAGTTGTTTACCAGTGTGAAGAAAACTAACAGGTTCTCTCCAGTTGTTAGCAAGTGAGAAGTTAATTCTTTTCTAATTCTTAAGAGATTGGATGAAACTGCTCTAATACTTAACAGAAAGGTGAACTTTTAAGGCTACTGCAATCATTGTATTTTACATGAAGTAAAATATCTGATACAGCACATCAACCTATTTTTGTAAGTTCATACTTTTGCATTTGAAATACAGCCTTAGGATTCCTTAAATAAGGATCTGTGAAAGACTGCCACATTTTAGAAGGCTTTGTAGGACAATATCGTGCTCCAGTCTGGTTTTATATAAGAATGACTGACTGCATTCTTTTTGTTCTGCCATTTTTTGTAGTGCCGTGCTATAAAAGGTGTAAGCAGATGGAGTACTCAGATGAGCAGGAAGCAATTATAGAAGAAGATGATGGTGATGGGGGATGGGTAGACACTTTTCACAATGCAGGTATTCAAGGTCTTGCTTCAGGCTTTGCGTTTGGTAATCTGAGTTTCAGTTTCCACTCTCAAAAAGTAAAACCTTTCTTATATACGGATGTCTGTGTTCCAATATGTAGTCTGGAGGAAATAAGTTACATTATCAGCTACCCACCTGATTGGTGCACGATGTCTAACTATGTGGCTGTATATGCCTCAAACAGGCTCCTTTTCAGAGATGATGGCAATTATTTCATTATGCTCTTACTAAAGTTCTAGGAAGTTATTTTAAAATATGAGCTGCACAGTGCCTCATTCCTTAGTAAGGAAATTCTGTGAAGAGGATGTTAGTTTAAATTATGGATGCTGTACTAAAAACAAAAAAGATGTTAAGTACAGAGATGAGTATGGGAGATGACCCTTTTTTTACAATAAACCCTTAAATGAGCTTGTGTTTATAAAGAAGTTTAAAAAATACTGCTTATATGAATCTATCTCACAGGCTTTTGTAGCACAGTGTCTTATAAATCCTTTTGGTTTTTCTAATTGGCAGTTCTATTAGTTTTAGTCTGTTTCTTGATGTTCTGTCGTGTTAATACAATTCTGTCCTTCAGTGATGCTTTCCCCACCATTTCCAAAAGTACTCCTCTCAGTTTTTACTTTCTTTTGTGTAATTTTTTTTTTTGCTGTAATATAGAGAAAGTTCTCTGGATAGTTCGCCTGGGTGGGGAGAAAAAGGGTCAGAAATGATGCCTTTTGTTTCTATAGGCATACATTTTTCAACATTGGCAATTCTTAAATGCATCACAGTTCACAATCAAATGCCCCCACACCGAAGAAATAATTTGGAATAGCTTTGTCGTATCCTTGAATTAAGTATGCAGTATCCATCCCTGCTGTGAATAGACTCCTCTGCCAGGTTTTTCTTTTTAGAGTTGACTGGTTTGAGCACTGTACTGTACAGTGCAGCTATAACACTCTGACTAAACCTGGCCAGGTCTCTAAATGCTGTCAAATGAGACAAAATCTGTTTTCACAGCTGAAGAGTTAATTGGATAAATGTACTCTGTCAAAGCAGAATCTTGGTGTGTATCACAAAAGGTACTGTGTGAGAACTGCAGTAAAACTAGAAAGCTACTGGGGAGGAACTCAAAAGTGGACACTATGATTTGCAGTGGTTTTATACCCCCTCTTCCTCTCAGCTAAAAGCATTGAGTGTTCTGCTACATTTTGCTTTGTCATTGCTTTCGAGAAGCTCAGAAATACTCATAAATGCCTGCCGTTTTCATGAAATTGAGTTCCATTATTGTGATGTGAGTGAGTGCCTATCCTGAGCTCACTTTCATGCACCTTAAAACAGAAGGCCAAATTTGCAGAGTTCCCTCACAGACTTTGTAAGACGTGGCACGTCTGTGCTGTGGTGCTCTGTTACTGGTGTACTTTGCTTAGAGGGGTCCAGCACTAAGCATGTTACCCATACCAAATGAACAGCCTCTCACATATCAAGGGTGTTGTGAGATGTGACTTGGAAAGATGAGACACTGCTTTCTGAAATTCTTGCAAGCTCTTTCTGTGCTATTCTCTCACAAAGAACCAAGCTTTTTCAACACAAACTTCTTGTTCAATTTACAGGTGTAGTGGGCGCAACAGAAGCAGTTAAGGAGATCACACTAGACAGTAAGGTAATTGTTCCTAAATTATCCTGTTGCTTTATTACAGGACCTGAAGGTAGTAGTAGTTTTACCAGTGGCAATCTAGTACTCCATGTGCAAGATTCTTTGTCACTAACTGTTTTGCAGATGTACATTGACCCTCAGAGCCTGTCATTAGTCTAAGCATGTGCATTTCCTTATTGCTGTGTTTACTGAGGCATTTGTCTTTTTGAAATGTCTCTAGCCAGTGTGCTCCTGTGCCAGGCTTCTACAAACTGAAAATGAAATTCTGTTTACACTCATACNCTGTGAAATGCAGGTATTTCAAATGACTTTGCTGAATCTAGTAAAAATACTGCTTTTTTACAAATAAGTAACATGAGGGTGGAAGAAACACTAAGGAATAAGTAAAGTTGATCACTTTTTCTGCAAAACACAATACTTGAAAAATGTTACTGTGATTCATAACTGCTGTTGTGTGTTTTGTATTGGATTTCATTTCTATTGTCTGTAGAAAAACTTGCTTGCAGGTCCAGTCCAGGAGGACAACTTTCCTGCTGATGTTCTGTTTGACAATGCACTTTGTAACTTAGTTTCTTACTGGTTTTGGTGTTTTGGGTTTTCTAAATGAAAAAACAGCCACCTGATGCTTACAATTAGAGGAGCTTCTAATGTAGTAGTTAGAGTATTCTCCTAAAGTCTTCATGAAACCTGTGTAAATTGAGCCCTTCACCTTCTGAATTTCACTGGAGTTGTCTGTTGGAATCTAATGCTGTGCAAGGCCCAAAAGTTGACTGTGGGCTTGTGCTGTATTTGTTTCTGTTGGACTATCAAAATGTGGTACCTTTTGTGACTCTCTCGTCTTTTAAAACAATTATGGAACTGGACAGGGCTCTTAGTGTGTATAACTGGGTGACACTTTTAATCATATGGTGGAGTTTTATGTAGTCCCACAAAAAGGAGGGGGTTGGACTCGATCATCCTTATGGGTCCCCTGAGGTACTTTATGATATCTGCTGCACAGTTGGCTGTAGGTTAGAATTGTAAAAAATCTTAACCTACATGTACAGTCGTAGCTATTTAGTCATTGCCTCTCATTAGAGATAGGTGAATCTTTTAACTGTTTAACACCGTGGTCACTTTTCTTTGTTTAGGAATTAAATCATTCCAGATTGCACAGTCAAAGTA
>VYZQ01039943.1:5734-22556 GCA_013400655.1 Mystacornis crossleyi
TGAGTATTGTTGTCTGAATCTCCTCTGAATCTGGTTATTTATATCTCACCTCTTTGCTCCGTGGCTAGACAGAGAATTCATTTTGCTCCGTTAGTGCACTGTGGGGTGGGTGGTTGCTGTTGCAAACTCTGATCAAACTCAGAAGCATTGAAGTTGGTCATCTAATCTGTCTCTAAGAGCATAAAAAAGAAGTTTGTTAGGGCATGAAATGTATTAATTTTGTGTGTTCAGCTGTCTTTGAACAGAAATAAAATATACTGAATTGCAGTTTCTTAACTTGCAAAAATAAACATTTTTTTACGTGTCTTTCCTTAGGATTTGCTATATGTGATAGCCTATGGACCATCTCAAGTTAAACCTCCAGCAGTACAAATGTTATTTCACTACTGGCCCAATTTAAAACCTCCTGGGGCAATCAGTGAGTACAGAGGACTGCAGTACACAGGTCAGTGCAGCTGGTTTTGTATAGGCCAAAAAATAAATGAATGATAAGAAATGTTAAAGTCACATATTTACAGTTCTATGATGTATTTTGATTTGTTTGATAACTTGTACTTTAGTAACTACATGCCATCTCCATGTATCTGCGTTTTCAAAAGATGTTATGAAAAATTTAGATCATGGCTGATAAATATGTTGTCTTACTCCTAATATTAACTAAACCAGAACAGGAGAAGAAATAAATATCGTGTTTGTAACAAATGGTCTGTGAAACTGCTGCCTGGGCCTCACAACAGTTCTGGTTTATGTTCCTTTCAATTATTGCTTTGGTTGCTTTTGTTGTGCCAGCTGCTAACACTGCTGCTGTTGCTAAGACTTCCTATCTGCTGTTACTGTCAAAAAAAAGTCAGGTGATGTCAGATGCAGTTACTATAATGGATAAATTCTCAAGGTTGATTATAGGATGAAAATGGGAGACAAAATCAGGAAAGCAGCTGGAGTAGGTGGATGGTACAAAGTCTGCCAGACTCCCCAGGGATACTGACGGGATAGTGCTGCTACGGGGGTGACTGTCCAGCAACAACTCATGACTTGCTTTTCCTGCTTGTCTGTCTCAACCTGTTCCAAGTAACCTCTGTCATATGGCATATGTTTTGTTCACTTTTAAAATTTCGGGACCAGAATGTGACATATTAAATTATAAAAATGAAAGATTGGAAGAAACCTTAGAAGACCCATAGACCAACTGAAGTGCAGCCTGAATGTTCCCGACAGAAGTTTGTCTGATCTGTTCTAAAGCCTTCCATTGAAGGGTTGATAAACTTTCTTGACTTTTTAGAATAAAAATAAATTCTTCAGGTACTGTTCTGCATCACTTCTTCCATGCAAGCAGGTCTGTAAACTAAGCAGGATAGTATTCTTTTTGAACTGTTACTAGCACTGGATAGACTGGGGGTTTTTACTTATATGTAAGTTTTTTGGTAATATATCCCAGAATAGGATCAATATTATCTGCAGTTTCATGACATTTTGAGCTGGGGGCATCCCATAGAGCATCCAAGTGATGCAATTTGCACACCCCTTGTTTGTTTACTTCTTGTCATTACACAGCTAAGGCCCCTTCTGTCACTGGACTAGTTGTCATTTGTCATAGCTGTGTTTTCATTTGGCCTGGGAATGTAACTGAATTTACTCAGCTGCTCCTACCATCTTCCTCCTGGAGTGGAAGAGTAGTTAATTATTTCAAGATGTTGGTGAGAGCAAGAAGGGTCTGCAGCAGGAATGTCTGTGTCTTACTTTTTCCAGTTTCTTGCTGAATCCATGGTTCATTTAATTATACTGTAAATAAGTCAGGAAGCCTGTATGTTCAAGGTTGTTTATTGTATTTATTAAGCTTCCTGAGGAATGGCTATTTGTATAGTACTCATATTTGTATGGTACTTCATACAAGAGGATCTTGTTCTCAGTTGAGACTGCTAGACACAAAGAATATAAATATCTCTTCTCATTTATTAATCAGCCATGTTTTGGTTTTGCAGCCTGGAATCCTATTCATTGCCAGCACATTGAATGCCATAATGCGATTAACAAACCAGCTGTGAAGGTACTGCTGTTACTTCAGGGGCCAAACCCAGCTGTCTGGGGTGGGGAGGGCTGCACTTCCACCCCAGCCCTATGCTTTGGTTGTGTGCAGGTGACCAAAAGCAGGTGTTAGGGGAACAGCAAAGCCTGCTGAGACCAAGGGGGCCAAGACCTTTGTTAATATGTTCTTCGGCCGCCTAAAGCAAGATGAGGTTTTTCCTGCAACTATTGCGGGGACAAATCTTGAAATTAAACATGGTGATGGTTTTAGAGCACTTTATAAAATTCAAAGCTGGCTCCTGGCTAATCCATGTAAATGTTTTCCTGAACACATATATGTGTATAAATATGTGCACAAATATTACTGTACACAGGAAACATTTTAGTTACGTAGGTACATGTTCACCTTGGTATCTTGATTGAGCTCATATTGCACCTGTTCTGGTTATGATCCTTGGCTCGAAATGTGTCCTAAAGCAAATAGCAGTAAACCTTTCCTGCAGCCCTCTGTGAGGGAGGTAAATTGTATCTTTACTGTTTACATGCATCGTAAAAATGAAAAGGATTTGACCAGGCTCACAACAATTTGGTAGCAGAGGCAAGAACAGCAGCCCAAGTCCAGAGCATACTACAGTTAGGTGTACTGATTAATTGATTGGTATCTAGTTAAATATGTAGGTACAACCAGTTTTCTTGGCATCAATTTGTATACTACTATAATTTCTTTAGTCAAACAGTTATTCAGTGAGCCTTTTCCACAGGCTGTGATAGGACATAATGATGACACTTATCTCAAAACTCCTGCTAGGGACCACCTTCCTGCCTACTCCAATCCTTCTCAATTATCCCTGTCTCACAGAAAAAGTGCTGAAAGGTGTTCCTTCATGTTGTAGTGATCACTAGTTTCAGGCTAATAACACAACAGAGCAAAATATAAAAAAGTACCGTTCCAAGATTTTCAGCTTAAATACCTGAATATTTTTGAGTGATCTGTTAACCTAATTTTGACAGAAGCAGTTTTGGTCAGAAAAATGCAGCCTGTTTTGTCTTGAATAGATGAGTTGGTTAACAGAGATGAGAAACATTCAAAGAGGTATTTGTCTTTATAAAGTCTTGCACTCAAATGGAGTAAGAAACATTTCGATCCTAGTGGTTAACATGTAGTATATGCATACTACTGTTAAGTGTTTCCTTAGTAATACAAAACACTTGAACAAATGTGTGTGGAACTGGCTGTTAACTGTAACTGTTTTCTGTAATTGACTTATATGAAAGGATAAAAGCTAATGCAAGACAAAGTCTGGACCTATGTTGCCAAGGGAACTGTGAGTCTTTGATCTGTCACAGCAGTTGTGCTCTATACTTAAAAACAGTGATGACTGAAAATTAGATTTTGCTGGAAGAGGCATTATTGAGAGAGAAAAATCTAGACCTTTACATTAATTTGTCCTAAGCAATGGATCCTCTAAGTGCTATCTTTTTGGGGAAAAAAGTGGAAGTGTACAGTGAATATATGATGTCAGTATACAACAAAATGTACTTGTCTTTCAGAAAATGATAATACTGGTAATGAAATATGTCCTATTTTTTCCAGGCTCTCATTTTCACTTACATCCCTCTCCTTGTTAGAAATAGTTTGAGATCTTGTATGCCAGATGCTGAGTATTTTCTTTCAGAGTACTAAATGCTCTTAACACATACCAAAGCTGTGTTATATTTTATGTCCTAACATTAACATGTGGAACTTTTTCAGCTAGCTTCAATGAACAGAGGTGTTAATCCTTTTCCTTCTCCGCATTTCAGATGTGCATTGACCCGTCCCTGTCTGTGGCTTTGGGTGATAAGCCACCTCCCCTATATCTTTGTGAAGAATGCAGCCAAAGAATTGCAGGGTAGGTAAACCAAGAGCTGGAAAATGGTAAATATTGTCAGACTCCAGAGTTCAGAACTCTGGAGTTTGCTTTTTTGCAGTATGATTAGCATATAATTTATATAGGTAAGCCTGTTGAAATATATGGAGCACACTGCTGCTTGGTATGAATAAGGATTAGATATTTACCCCACATGATCAGCATTTTCACTTACCATAAACAGAGTTTTTAGTTTGAACTCTCTGAAGGAATAGGTACTGTGGGAAGCATTGACTATGATAGGGAAACTTCATTAATGTACAAGCTTTTGCTTATGAAACGTTTTTTGTCCTCATCCATTAGTCGTCATTAAAAACAGAACATTACAGTGAAAGTTCTTTCACAGAGCTTTTGCTACTTTTTGGTAACAGCTATTTCAGATTTGTCTCTAAAATATACTGTGAAGCAGCAGAGATCAAAGAAATGGATCCAGGATTGGCCAGTATTTGGAAGGAATATACCCTGAGATAAAATAACTTCATGTTGTTTTCATTTTTGTTTTTTACCTTTAATTTGCTATTTTGGTTTGCATTAGCGTACAAAATCTACTAATACTTACAGTCAGTTCCAGTCATTACTTCAAATGGACAAGGTTATTGGTAGTTCAGAACCTAAAGGAGTGTTTTTCTCCTCAGTTTAAGACAACTTTAAATCACACCAGCTGTGGGAAAAGCAATTACATCTCACCTTAGGTTTTTAAGTCATCGCAGATTTAAAGCTGCAGGAAAAAGTAATTGAATTTGGTAGAAGCATAGCTTCTAAGGACACTCACAGAAAACAGTACTGGTGCTTTGTGTTTTCTTCTATGTTCATCTGATATTCTTCACTATGATTTCTTAGCTGTCAGACTTTCAGAGCACACTCTCTTATAATTTGATAAATTTAGGTCTCAAAAGTAATATTTGAAAGCCTTGAACATGATGACCAACATCAGCAAAGTGATAATTTACATTAAGACAGCACAACAAAGAGTTATACTGTAAACCAGTCTGCAGTTTATAAAACTACACTTGAAATAAGCAGCTTCAGGATAATGGCACTCCTACCACTTTGGTTTATCTAAATTTCCTCTGTACAAAAATAAATCTCTCTCTATATATATAAAGAAAGCTAATAATATATACAATTTTTCAGGGATCACAGTGAATGGTTGATTGACGTTCTTCTGCCACAAGGTAAGAGGTATTTTAAGGGTAGGTACAAACTAGTCATAATTTTACAAAGCTATGCTTCTGATATTTCTCCATACTATATTACTTGAACTGCTGCATTCTGTTCAGAAGTGTTGGGGTTTTTTTATAATTTTAAAGTAGTTTGTACTTAATGCTGCTTAATGTTCTTGAAATAGCATAAAGAATTGACTAATCCTCTATCTGAAATACTATACAACTCTTTATGTGTGAGGAAAGAGAGAGAATTGAACATATTTTCAGATCTTGAAGCATTCGCAATAGGAGCCAAGTTTTTAAAAAGTATTTATGTCACAGAGCAGTGCCCAAAAACTGGGGCTAGTTCTTCCAGTAACCCAGGTCTGATTCGAAAGCTCCTAAAGCTGCTTAAAATCTAAAACACGAGACTGCAAATGATATCAGAAAAGGACATGAAATATTTTTTGACGGTTCAGTCATTGATCCAATCATTGCCCTTTGCCCAATGAGAAAACCTGATATTTTATTATCTACCAGAATGCAGACAAAGCATGTTGACAGACTAATCAGCATATTATCTAAAATAACCCTTCCAGGGATAGAATGAAGACGCTGCCTCTCTCTTTGCTTTGCAAACTGAAAATTCTTAAGTAGTTGTCTGCTGTTTGCTGTCTGCTTTTAGTTGAAATGATATCCAGATTGAGAATGTTTTATTTACTTAAGGGAAGCATTTCTTTTTAATCAGCCACTTAAACTTACTGAATCATATGTTGCCAGGGCAACAGATCAAATAGCTACTGCTTACAGGCTGAATCTGCAAACATTTCACTCTGATATTATGGGCCACAGACATAGTGGCTGTTTCTACATTGTTCATCTATATTCACTACTCTTTTATGCCAAGAGCTTTCACAAGCAGTGTAGGCCCATCAGAGCCATGTCTCCTACAGCATGCCACAGTAGTGTGTACAAGGTGTGCTTTTACAAGTCTGTCTGTGAGGCAGAAGCATAAGCAGAAGGCGGGTGGGTCCCTGAGCACACCACACTTGATGCACCAAGGCTGTTATTGCATTTCAAAGTAGAAATAGCTGTAGGCCTAAGTGTACAGTGTCCTAACTTATGCAGGCTTAGGGGTTTCAGTTTCCAGTTTCATCTGGAAACACAAGTTTAGCCCAGAGACTTCCTTGCAGGATGTCTATTTTCCCATGGCTGCCATAGTAAACCAGAAAGATCATCATTTTGTGTTCATGTTTTGTATGCCTTCCCCTTACAGCGGAAATTTCTGCTATATGTCAGAAAAAGGTAAGATTCAGCCTTTTGTGTGATGGGGCATGATTTGATGTTGTGTGTAATGTCATTCCATTACTGTGTAGTGCGTTCTTCTTTGTACCATTCCAAAATTTCACTATTTCCATGAATGCATTTATTGGTAGATGGAAATGATTCAGCAGCAGCAGGTTTCTTTTTGTTAAAACTGCCGATGTTGATTTGAGTTGTAGGTTTTAGTTGAAGTGGCAATTAGTAAAGCAATTCAATTATGCAGTTGAGCTCTGTTTGTATGCTATAACTCTGCTTATGAAGAGGATAGAAAAAGAGATGTATTTTCTATATAAGTGTTTATATATCTTCTCATCTCCTTGAAGTCTTGGATTAATCCTAAATTGGACAAAAATCATACTCTAAAATGTGTATTTTTAAAAATACATGAACTGAAAATCTTCAGTGCTTGGCTCTAAAAAGATTGCTGACAAAAAGAATCTGCTTGCAGTACATACCAGCTAATGTGTTTTAATAAGACTTTTAATAGCAAGGAATACAGTGTATAACATATTCTAGTTCTCAAGAAAGCTTTTCTGTTGGGCTGGATTACCAGGTGGCAGAAATTTCAGGTGCGTATTTCAGAGGCTTGTACGGTTTCCTATGATAAGGAAACTGTACAAGCCTCTGAAGATCCTTACATAGCATAAACTGTGACATGGTGGCACCATTTTTTAGCGCTCTTAAGGATCTACCGGTTGCTACCCGTAATGTCAAAAGACCTTCTGAAGCATAAGCAGGTGTTAAGAGAACTACTATAACATTTAGAGACTGCTCCAAGTCAGGAGGTTGAGGTTGATGACTTATGTGTCAGTTTGGTGTGTTTCAGACACGGAGCAACTGGGACATTTAAGCCTAGGCTCAGCATTTAGTCCCGAGTTTATCTTTCTGGAAGGTCAGTGATGTTTGGCATCCGGAGCTTGCACACAGTTGTGCTTATACAGAGTGATTTTGGAAACTGCCAACACTTGAGCCAGCTCCCTAGTGCTGACTCTCATCCCCATTTTTGGTTCCATTCCCTGATACTTGTGGCCTGATAAACTCTTTTTTATTTTCCAGAACTGTAGCTCCCACGTCAGAAGAGCTGTTGTCACGTGCTTCTCGGCGGGCTGCTGTGGCCGGCATGGCAACAGGCCCGTGCGCTACTGCAAAAGGTGCCACTCCAACCACCACAGCAGCGAGGTCGGGGCGGCCGCAGAAACCCACCTGTACCAGACCTCGCCCCCCCCCATCAACACCCGCGAGTGCGGGGCAGAGGAACTCGTGTGCACTGTGGAAGCTGTGATCAGGTAATAGGGCAGCTGGTGAGCCATCACTGTAAAGCAGGATCAGGCTTTCACGTAAATGTTGCCTGCAAGTCTTGTGCAGGTGGATTTTAATTTTACCGGGATAATTTGAGAGCAGAGATGCTGAACTGCTGCTGCTTTAGCAGAGAATGGATCAGCTGTGAGTGTTGTTCTGATGGGAAAGTCAGCCTGGAATCCTAGAATTTGATGTTATTTTGTTTCAGGAAAGCAATGACATCGTACGGCTTAAGGTGTAGTTACTCACGATTAGATACCTGTATCCACTGCAGAAAGCTGCATTCACTGACCACAAGCTTGTTTTATAGCTTGCTGAAAGAAGCAGAGTTTCACGCTGAGCAGAGGGAGCATGAACTCAACCGAAGGAGACAGATGGGCCTCTCCTCTTCCCATCACTCCCTGGACAACACAGACTTCGATAATAAAGATGATGACAAGCATGACCAACGCCTCCTGAGCCAGTTTGGAATATGGTTCTTGGTAAGAAATTCTTCCTTTCTTCTCTCACTCTTCTTGATTCCCTCTACTTTACTTTCTGAAGTCTCGGTTTTACCTCTTTTTATTTATTTTCCTCACTTTTTGGCTTTAGTTGGAGACTTGTTCGGATTTGTAGTCAAAAACTTGTCCTGTGAAGCTGTCAGACTTGGAGATTTCATAACTAGTTTGGGTGGAGCTGCTGACTGCCTCTGAGTCCTCTACAAAGTGTGTAACAGAATTTTTCACTGTCAGTTTTTTAATTGACTTTCTATTTGCCCTCAGCTTCTGTTCATAAGTACCCCCTACTGAGTGCCATTATTTTAACTTTAAAAGGCAATTGCTTAAACATCTATTTTTCACCTTCCGGCTTTCAACATCACTTTCTGGAAGCAGAGCTATCTCTCTTACCTCTAAATAGGCTGGATATTCTTAGTGGGATGCTGTTCTGTCCTGCAGTCAGCTCGATCAAGCTGTGTCAGTCAGTGCACTCCATTCACCTACAGAATGAAGCCCTGCTGGCTCTACCCCTCACAGTAGCTACCACACATTATTCCAAAACAGAACTGCTGCTGGCTATTTCATGAGCAGGCCAGTCTGCAGCCTAATAGATCCTCAGAAACTGCATTCTGCAATTCTACTTCAGGAGAATTCTCCTTCTCAGGCTCTTTCCAATTAACCTTTCCTCTCGGGCTCTCTCCTCAGTCACCCAGTGACAGGTGGGCAAATAGCAGGACCCCTCATCCATTATCTAAACAGAGGCAGGATCTCTGGGTGGCAGGGTGGTAGGTGTGGAATTCCATCATACCAACAAAGCTGCTCTGCAGGTTCAAGGGACTACACAAACAAACTTTATATTCTGCTGACATCTTGTGGGTTTTGTTGTTTAATGTTAACCTATTACTTTAAATTTTTTTATTGTGCCATATGCATCTATTCTGTTTCAAATAATGTTTTATAAATACTGAAGGTCTACATTTCCACAAGTAGAATTGAAGTATGAGCAGAACAGGTTATGTTTCACTATACATGCCCCATCCCTGACATTTAAAGTGTACCTTTCTGCAGTGGGGAGGAAGAACTCACTGTCTCCATTCTATTCTTGTAAAATCTCTTGTAGTACATACTGGCAGAGATGACCACACAGGTTGTGAGAAATCTTGAGTTGCTGTTTTCTTCCATAAAATGACTATCTTTCATGCAGAAACTGGATAGGCGTCAAGAGTTCCTATTAAAAATGCTGCCAGCTGATACTGCCTTTGAGTTAATGCTCAACTGAGACAAGCACAAGGAAGCAAACACCTTAACTTCAACCTGCAAGGAAGAAGAAGAGTGTACTTTGAGTTGGCGAGAAGGTTGATAGCTGATATCTCAGAAAAAATCATGGAGGAAAAACATTTTTAAGATGGGTTCTGATCTTCTCTGGGAAGGAGTGCTGTCATTTCTTTCTCCAGATAAGACATGAGCATTTCTCCTTTGTTCATTCACTGCGAGGCAGCGGTCACCAGTTTCAGGTTGCCAAGTGCTGAGAGTACAGCTTTCACTAGGAAATGACAATGAATAGCTGATAGGTGGTTAAAGGAGCTTCTGAATTCTCTTGTCATCCATTCTTTGCATTCAGTACAGCAACCTGACTTGAAACTTTGTCTCTTGTCCCCAGAGGATACCAAGAGCTCAAACAGCAGGTAATTAAGAGCTTAGCAGTGTGGTGGTCTGTGAACTGGGGGAGAAACTTGATCTCAGATTTGTGACAGTCCAGGTCCAGATATCATTTTAGAAAGAGCGTTTGGAGAAGGGGAGAAGAATGTTAATTATTATATGAGAATTTCTGAGGACTTAAACCTTGTATTCACATCCCAAATGAGGACAAAAATTCAAGATTGGAATGTTTTTACGAAGTAAAGATCACTTATTACTTTTAGTAGGCATCTTCTGTCAGAATTTTTGAAGTTCTTGATTTGACTTATCTTTTTATCTTGTACGTTTTATATGTAGTGTGTATGTATATCAAATATTTTACTGGGTATTAAAGTACCTTCTGAAATTAGAAGTAATTTTAAAGTTTAAACCAAAAAGTTTTTCAGGGTACTCTATACTGATTTTTTTCGTTGTTGAAAGCAAACAAAACACTTTGGTGCCTGTTTTTCTTTCCCTTTTATGGTTATTTTCTGGTTAGGAAACGTTTTGTCAGTTGTCCTGTACCAACCTCTACTTAAAACTGATCATCTCATTTGTCTCCTATGTAGTTTGCATCCTCGTAACTCTGAGAATATACAAAATATAGTAGACAAAAATTTTCCCACCTTTAATTCTAGAAATGAAAATTGGTTTGTGTTTCTCTTTTCCAGGTGAGCCTTTGCACTCCCAGTGAGAATACACCCACAGAGAGTTTAGCAAGGCTGGTTAGCATGGTGTTCCAGTGGTTTCACTCTACAGCTTACATGATGGATGATGAAGTTGGTAGCCTGGTTGAAAAGCTCAAGCCCCAGTTTGTTACTAAGTGGTTGAAGACTGTTTGTGATGTCCGGTTTGATGTCATGGTTATGTGCCTCCTTCCTAAGCCAATGGAGTTTGCCAGGGTAAGAATGATTTATCTGAAGGCTCCCTTATTTGCTACAGAGATTAAGCTCTTCTGTAAAAACACCTTTTCTTTCCCAGCTCTGACAAGACAAAGAAATCTTAGTGGTAGAGGGAGCAGTGGAATTTGGGAATTTTTCCTCTTCATAGCATTTTTAATTTTACTATGTTAGAAAGTGGTCGTTATTTACACTAATGTGAAGACAGTTTGAAAGAATATTATAGGTATTGAAAGATAGTGCACATTTTTGATAGCTGCACATTTTCATTATGCCGCTGAAGCACCCAAACTTGTCTTTGCTAAAAGGTGTCATTTGCCTGCTCCCAGATATAAGCTTGTCCTTCAATGATGCTTCTTTGCTTTTTGCAGACTTCATCTCTGCAGGTGTGAATTAGGGTTTATGAAATCCCACAGTTGTAACTGAAGGGAACGCTGGGAATACCGATGCCCTGTACCTTCAGAGACCCGATTTGAGTGACTCAGTTAAGAGACCAGTCTGACATGGTTTGCCTTGTTGCTGATGGAGAGAAAGGGACTTACCTGTAAGGTTGTCCACAGTGTCTAAGTGCAATCATTGGTGCAGCCCCTTCTAGAAAGAGTCATTCTTTCTATCCATTAGTTATGAAGCAGAACTCACCACTTAATCATGCTTTTGTAAGACATTCTTTTTCTGAGCCTCTCATATAAAATGTCCAGAGGACATGTTGGGTTTGTTTCCTAAAATGAAGTAGCTGGACTTGGAAGGGCCATGAAGACTTCATGTGATGTATTACATCATCAGGCATGCACTGTGCATCTGTGGATTTTTCATGACCTAATGTATGGGATTTGCTGTACATGTGCAGACCAGCCCGGATGTGTGTTTTACTCTGAACCATTGCTGTAAGATATACTTGGCTGTGGGAGGATTGAAGGTCAGCTGAGGCACTTTGAGAGGTGGATGGATGCTCTGAATGTTAGAAACTTAATAAAAGAGACCGTGGCTTTGAGGTTAAGGGGAAAAGGAAGGATCAAACCTCATGCTATAATCTCTTACAGATTTTTTCTTGGATCCAGCTCCTCTTTTGAGTTTTGTTACCCCCGACTGCAATACTTAAGGCTAGACCAAAAACTTGCCAAATTTACAAGGCTTCCCTAGAACATGAAGACAAATAGCCATGAAATTAGCTGTGATGAATGAAGGAAAAATATTTTGTTGGCTGAGATTACCAGTAATTGCTGCCAAAACAGCAAGCATCTCTAGAGCCATTAGTCAGGAACAGCAGATGTGAGCTGAGGTCAGTTAGAGTAATTAATCTCTGTATGTCAATTACTTATGTACTTAGAAGCATATTTTTTTGCTTCCATCACTTAGAACCTTTCTTCAAAAAACCCTAAACAAACACCCATGGAAGAACACCTTTTGCAGACCAAGTTGTAACTAATAAAGATCCAGCATGGTAACAAGTTTCCCAGAGCAAAAAAATTGATGGTGCAAGTTTGACCAAATAAATCTGTGCCTTTTTGAGAATTGTAAATAATAATACACTGATTCATGGCCTGGAAGTGAGCAAACTTCATTTAAGTCTTGGACAATGCTTTTGTGTACTGTGAGTCAAATGAAAGAGGAAAAAACAATGCAGCTTCATGGCTGAATTCTAAATTCTGCCTTGAAGGTATTAATGATCACCCTCTGAAATTTCCTGTCTGCAACACACTAAGCAAATTTGTGATGCTGAGCAAGTTACAGGGACTAGAAATGTCGTTCATCAGTGTGATCCTTGGAAATACTATTCCACAGGTTGGTGGATACTGGGACAAATCATGTAGTGCTGTAACCCAATTAAAAGAAGGGCTGAATCGAATCCTTTGCTTGATTCCATACAATGTGATAAACCAGTCGGTGTGGGAATGTATCATGCCAGAATGGTTGGAAGCTATAAGGACGGAAGTGCCTGATAACCAACTGAAAGAGTTCCGGGAGGTGCTGAGGTACGTAGGTATATGATGGACTCATTCTGGTTTTGCATATGTTTGTTGAGGGTTTTAGCATGGTAAGATGGTGACAACAAATAAAAATGCCTATGTGTGCAATAGGCAGTAGTGAGTGAATGCTTCAGATTTGTTTTTATAACTTACATTTAGACTGAAGGATTTAAGCTTTGGGAAAGTTTTCTTTTATTTATCCTGATATCTTTGTATCAAGAGCCAACTACATGGATGCTTCTTTGGTGTGAGCAAGGCACGTTTTTAGAGGCTTCCTGTAGCATGTTGGAAGGGCCATCTTTCTCCTCCTGCCCAGCTGATGAGAAATGGTGAGGAGGTGGGGATTAATAGAGCTGGCATTGATGTATTTGTTTAGCTAATACCTTCCCCTATTGAGAAAAGGAAACACTAGAATAAAAATGGTGGTGGAATCGTAATTTTATGTCTGGTGTATGACTTCATCAGTAAAACTTCACACTGCCTTTTAACAGATGACAGGGCTCTGAAACTGAGTGTAAGTGCAGATTTGTAGGTATTGCTGTAAACTTTTTTTAGTGCAAACATGGAATAATGGACTAGTGAGATGAGTAATTTTCTGATTTTTGCATTGGATGTTGGAAAAGATACTGCTATCAAATGAAACTGGACATATGTGATGTCAATTCTTTAGATGCATCACCAATTTCAGACATGACGTTATATAGTCAGGACAGGTGGTATCAGCAGCCTAGCTCAGCTCCCGTGCAGGGTGAGGCTGCAAGTAAGATTAGCTTTCTGCCGGTTTTCTGTTCTGTCTCACACAGTGTATGCCATGCTAACTCAGTGATGCTACATTTTTGTTCTATTTTTCAGCAAAATGTTTGACACTGAGCTTTGTCCTCTCCCTTTCTCCTTGGAGGAGATGTTTGGCTTTATTAGCTGTCGATTCACAGGGTATCCATCTTCTGTGCAAGAGCAGGCTTTGCTCTGGCTGCACGTAAGTGTCCTTGCTTGACAAGTCATGCTGAAACAGCTGATAATTATGAAAAAGAAGCTATTTTTCCAGAGTCGATGCACCCCTTCTGCCCTTTGCTCCAATATAGGGATGGTTGGTAGACAGACCCTGAGTATAGCTAACCCCTCATGTGCAATAACCTAGTTGACAAGGTGAGGATCAGTCAAAGGTTGCACTCAGTAATCTTGGGGATCTTTTCCAACCTAAATGATTTTTTGATTCTTTAATATAATGGAAGCCTGGGAATTTTTCTTGCCTTGTCAGTTGAATCTTTAGGGCCATTCAGTTGGCTGACTTTCTCACAGCACTACTTTTTAGTCTCCACAGGAATTGGTCTGTAGATTCCAAAGTTAATTCAGGGCTCCAGAAACAGCTGTAATTTTTCCTGCACGTGAAGAGCTGGATTAGACTAGCTCTGTACCCACCAAGCTTTCTGCTGCGCTGGCCCTTTTGTGCTATATTTGCCCACAAAACTGGCATTCACCCAATGTTCATATCAAAAGCTACAGGGATAATCATGTCACCTGAGGGCAGTGAATTCAAAAAGGATATAAAATTTTCCACAGCACCTCAGAATAATACCTTTACTATTCATTGTTGCTTTTTCTTCAGCTGAGGGTTATTTAATTAAGGTCTCTGCAAAGACCAGTTTACCTGACTGTAATTTCAGGTTTCAGGTATACAGAATTTTCAAGTAAAGCATGATTTTTTTTAGATTTTTCTTGAATTAATAACATTTAATGAATAAAAAACAGAATTCAGTTTTAAGTAATAATAAATGGTTACTCATTCAAGTATTGGTAATACTTCTGCTTTACAGAAATATTTTTGTGGAATAACCTCACATCCCTGTGTGTTTGTGCATAAAACTGATCTCAAGGTGCACCAAGTGGATGCCAACAAATATTTTGAAAGTACCTGTTTTATTTTGCCCTGATTCTAATGGAAATCTACGCTTCCACCTCACCTCATTGAATCTCAAAATTAAATTCACAGAACTTGTTGAACTGAGGATCATGTTACAAAAATGCATATAAAGTAGCTGGTGTTTGTGATCCAACTTGAAACTCATGCTTTCTTATTTATTGTCTTTCCTCAGGTGTTGTCTGAACTAGACATTGTTGTTCCTCTTCAGTTACTAATCAGCATGTTTTCTGATGGAGTTAATTCTGTAAAAGAACTAGCAAATCAGAGAAAATCAAGAGTCAGTGAACTGGCGGGAAATCTTGCAGCTCGGAGGGTAACTGTTACTTATCCTGCTTATTTTTTTGCTTATAACAGTCTTCCTGATATAGTCCATGTGAAGAATTAAAAATCATCCTTCAATATGGCAGCATTTGATTGGAAACACTATGAATGTTGAAAATGAGAAAAAATTGGCATGATTTCAGTTAATATCACTCTATCATATAAAAGTGTAACGATAATACAGATAGGAACTTGGTATCTTTTCCAACCTTTTTTATTCTTTGCACCTTTTTTTAATAACCATCAGCAACAAGTTGTTATGGACAACTGGTCATCCAGAATGACCTTTTGTACTCTGGTATGAATTTGGTGGGCCTGGATAAGTTTTGAAAGGGTGAGAGAGCAGAATTTATTTCTGGTTCCCTGCATTTTTTGTCCCACACACAAGCAATGCAGAATTTGATCTAAAGTTGTCTGTCAAAGGCTTATGGTCTGGAAGAAAACATGTACAAATCTGTAGGCACTACACATACTTGGTCTGATGTGACTTAAGTTCCCAGTAGTTTGGATGAAGTGCTTCAAGGACACCAGAACAAGGTTGCTTAAAAGCCCTGATTCTTTAGATTTAAGGATTCTTTAGATTTAAGGAACTACAGCATGTAGGCAGTTGATGATTCCTTACACTTGGTCTGCTGGTCTTCTGATGCAGCTCTGCAGAGAGCCCTGCCACACCTAGCCCGTGATCACTTCTAAACTAAGCAGAAAAAATGGACAAACTTACTGTCTGGTCTTTCAGACCATAGCTGGCCTGAAAACAGACCTCGTGTGTCATCTAAGTGTGTATCTCCCTGGAATGCCTAGAGGTTCTCAGGGTGTTTTAGATGCCCTGCTGTGGTGTGGGCATAAATCAGTGTAAACATACACAGCTATTGCCATTTTGTATCCTTGGTACAGCCTCAGTTTACAAAGTTCTCTTGAGATGGGCTCCTTTATTAGCCCCCTGCTATTAAAGTCAGTGTCCATGGATTATGGAACAGATCATTGTAANCTAAGGGTCTGGCATGAATTGTAAGGCATTTAAATCCCAGTACAGCTGTCATCTGTCTTTATCTCTGTAGAGATTATGGGTTCATGTTCAATGAAGTTCTATACCTCCACATTCAGGTTAGATACTAACCTCACACTTGTGAAAGGAACTTTTCCTTGGAGATTTGTTTATTTTTACAGACTAGAGGCAGAGACTTGTTGATAAGCTTAGGTTAGATACATAATTTTTGGATCGCTGGGTTTGAACATTGTGAATCCAAGGATAAGTGTTTTGGGGTAACAGTGTCTGGGTAAAATGGATTCTGTGCTTGGAATTGTCTGTTTACTCTGGCTGTTCGAGCTTGGGCGTCAAAACCATTGACAAGTTAAAATTCTGAGTTACAGTTTATCTCAAATTCTTTCCAGTACTGTACTATAAAAGTAGTAGAAATGTAGGAAGAAGCAGAAAGTTAGTGCTCTGCCTTTTAAATGAATAATAAATCCTTACTCTTTTCACTTTCTTTCAGATGGAACTCCAGGATGATGGTGTCACTTTGGGCTTAGAGAACAGCATCTCCAAAGATATAATATCCATCATAAACAATGTGTTCCAGGCACCCTGGGGTGGTTCTCACACCTGTCAGAAAGATGAAAAAGCAGTTGAATGTGGTCTATGCCAGTCCAGCATTCTTTGTTACCAGCTGGGTTTTGAGCTGCTGGAACAGCTTGCTCCAAAGGAAGAAATCAGGCTTGTGGTAAGCAGAGCAGGAAAGGGTCTGTATTATTGGTATGTGTAGTGGTTTGATTCACATTTTCCCCTTTCTGTGAGATAAGAACAGGGAGGAATACAAAGCAGGCACGAAACTTTAAAGAATATAATGAAGTTTATTACTACA
>VYZQ01039943.1:30702-51954 GCA_013400655.1 Mystacornis crossleyi
TAAACGTGCAGAGGATTACTGTTGTGTTTGAACTGCTGTTGTAGGAAACTGTAAATTTTTTTTATTATTTGAAAATAATTTGATATTTTTCAATTAAAAAATACATTTCTAAGTCTTACAACACCCTGCTGAGCTCACAGTGAGAAAATAAATTTGAGCAAAACCAAACATGGTCTTGATCTTTACTAGATTTACTTAGGCATGTAACTTCAAGCATGTGAGAGAGCCTGCCAGTCAGGATTCACATGATTAAGTCTAAACAGATACGAAAGCAAGAAAAGCAAGATAAAAAAGTAAATCTCATAGGAAAATTCAGTTCTAGTTCTCTAGAGAATATAATGAGTATGTATTTTAAAGAGTTCAGGGCTACTGCCTACAAAAAGCTGTTAATATTTGCTAGTTTAATTCCATTTGGTACCTTTTCAAAATAGTTTCCAGAGATTTTGAGTTCAATGACACTGTTACTGAACTTAGGTTCAGTGAGACCAGTATACTGCACGTTTATACTTAATGTGTGGACTTTCTTCTCAAACTTAAGTCTTGACACTACAGACAAAATTCTAATGCAAATAATATACAGAAGAATTTTGAGGCAAAGTGCCTCTGATAGACTTCATAGCGTAATCTTTCTTCCTCTGTTTAGGCTTGGTGATTCATTGTTTTTGTAATTAAGGGCTTGATTCAGTTACCTAAATGTAAGGTTTTTCTTGGACAGGGAGTGTGAGCAAAGTACTTTGATATTGTGTACCAAATATGCAGTAGGACAGAACTTTGTCAGTACCTTTGTATTACTCGAAATCTTAGAAAATTCTACATTCAAAATACTATGCTTATTTATCTCTTTACTTACCTTACTTACCCACTGATATGAGTAGCATTAATTCTGATTTAAAGGACTTGGTAGAAAAAAGGAGCTAAACCTTGATCCTGTACTAATTGAGAGGAAAAATTATGATCTTTGACCTCCCTTTGCTTTAAAAAAATCCTTAAAAGATTTCATATCTCAGTTACGTGTTGTTTTTTTGTTTCCCTTTACAGGGTCTCTGCCTCTGCCTTGATTTCCAGTTTGACACGGTTGTCAAGGATAGGCCCACAATTCTGAGTAAGCTTTTGCTACTTCATTTTCTAAAAGCAGATATCCCAGCTTTGAGCTGGGAGTTCTTTGTGAATCGCTTTGAGACCTTGTCTTTGGAGGCACAGCTTCATCTGGACTGCAACAAAGAATTCCCTTTCCCAACAAGTAAGCAGAATTGAGAACAATCTGATCACTTTTTGTCAGCTTCTGGAATTTTAGCTGCCTGCAAGAGTTTGAGAGAGTTGCACTTGTATAAATTCTCTGAAATTAAGTAACCTTCCAGGCCAAAATAAAGTAAATTGAAGTGAGCATTTTTTACTTCCTGAGTATGGATTAGGCAGTATTCTGTTGTGCCTTTGGGTGTCATGTTTTGCTCTCATTAGGATGTGATTTGCAGCCTTGGTTGAATTGTGATCTGGTTCTATGGTCCCCTGCAAGCCACATTAACTCAATTGTTCTACTGTAGATGTTCTAATGCCGTCATGTTTGCTATTCTCCAAGTCCCAGATCATGTCCAACCCTGTCCTGTGGTGGTCTGTACAAAGTCAGCCCTAGGAGCTGTTTGACCCTCAAAAAAGCCCCAGTGTGTGGGGCACAGCTTAAGAGATACATGGACTCCTAGAGCCAGTGCTCAGTTAACTAATACTGCAGAGACATAAGTTTTTAAATGTTTGTCCTGTTCATACTTGGTTTCTTGATGAGAAACCAAATCTCCTTCCTTTCACTAGGGAGGGACTAAAAATTAATTCATGCATAATTTTTTAGACTGCCTAATAACTGAAAACTTCCTAACCCAAGGGGTGGCCCATGAGTCGGATCTATTTCCCTCTGATTATCCAGAAGGAGATGGGAACAGCTGTTTGAACAATGTGTGTTCCCTCAGCAGCCTAATGCTTCCTTCTACTTTACATGGAGCCCAATGCCTAAAAAAGCCCAGATGCTGCTACTGCTACACAGGAGAGGGGTGGAGCTGCAAAGGTATTTTCTTTCCCATATGTGAGTAGCTTGACCCAGTGCTGGGAACTGCTGCTGTGGCCTGAGGACGGAATCTTGGCACTAGTTTCTAACACCTCTGGCTGCAAATGTAGGGCAATATCATTAAATAGGAATATTTTGAAGTGATTTAAAATAAGCAGAAGATAATTTTCAGATTTCTTTTTAACCTTTCTCTTTGCCATTTCAAAGACATGGGTGATGCAAAGGATGGGCTCACTGACTCAGTCACTCAGATGATTAAACTCAAAGGGTTTCAGTGCACTATAAATATGAGTATGTAAAAGTATTGGTGATCCCATTAAGACGTGTAATGATGCTGCTGGTAACACCACTATAACTCCATAATCAACACTCACAGGTTTTTTAAGTTCAAATTCAGAATGGTAGGTGTAGGCAGAAGAGAAGGTTAGTGAGGCAAAAATAGAGGCCATAGTTGGGTATGAGTGCACTAAATGTGATCCATACTTGTGAGAGTTCTGCCCTTTTAAATGGGAGGCACCTCATATTCTTTTAGCCTGAAATTCAGATCTTGATTTCAAGAATCTGTTTTTGTCAAGTAACAACATAATTTTTTAACATATTTATGCCTTTTGGGGTTTTATGTATTTCAGAATGAGAGCATGCAAATGAGTACCTTGCAGATGGACCCCTTGGGCCCATATGAAACTTTCTTGGCTTGAGTGGGACCTGGGGCCCAGTTGCATTTGGCACTTGGCAGCAGTAGGGCCTCCCCATGCTGTGGAATGAATCCTAACTTGGTCCCTTGCATTTGCAAAGCTATCACTGCTGTCCGGACAAATGTGGCCAACCTCAGTGATGCGGCAATGTGGAAGATCAAGAGGGCTCGTTTCGCACGCAACCGTCAGAAGAGCGTGCGCTCCCTGAGGGACAGCGTGAAGGGACCCGCTGAGTCCAAGAGAGCGCTCTCCCTTCCAGAAACCTTAACCACCAAAATTCGTTGAGTATCTATGTTTTTGTGACACACCTGTATCTTCTCCCCTAGGATCATAGCCTGTTGAAGGGTACACATTGGAATTGTCAATATTTAGCCAATTGGAATGGCAAATTCAGTTTTCTGACTGCTTTGGGCATTACTCAGATAATGACAAGTTAGTGAGTTTGACAAAGAACATAGACATTGTGTCTAGATGTGTCTGCTTAAAATGCCAGAATAAAATGCTCCAAGACCAGTTTGTCTTTTCTAGATCTTAATTTTTATTTGCAGCTAATATGCAGTAGTTTTGTCTCAAATAGATACAGTGTTTACAGAAAAAATTCCTCTATTACTCATTTATTTATTAATTATAATTATTAATCCATGCATGCAGCATATGCTAGACATCCTAAAAACAGCTGTTAATGTCTCAAATGAGTTTTTGAATATATTCAGAATGCCGTTGCTAAGCAAACAATGTCCATGCAACACATCCTTCCTGCTGGCTTCTCCAGGAGGACCTAGGTGCTGGAAAACCATAGGATTGTGTGGAGTGCTGTGCAGATACCTTTCCAAGCAAAAATAAAGCTTGGCCGTTCTCATTTAGAGAATTTTGCGAACACAGATTAGTCCTTATATTCAAACTGGACCTATCACATTGCTCTTACCCATACAATAGGAACTGAAAAACTTTTGAACATGGGTGCTAGTGAACTATTAACTTACAAAGTAATTTTCTTTCCAACACTGCAATGTATATTCTTTCCAACACAACCCCCCTCCCCCCAAATATTTTGGGATTCTTAGGTAATCCTTCATGACCAATTACTGATGCTGCACAGGGACTCCTGTGTGATGACTCTTGTACCAGCAAAATTAAATGATGGAGAAAATTAGAGTAATAGGACATGGTGCGCAAAATCTGTAGGGCACACATGTAACATGTTCCAAGCAGTTACACTCACTGCCTGACAACAGCGCATGAGCAAATGAACGTACTTGTGCTAATGCTGAATATATGCTAAGTGTAAGATGTCAGTGCTGCCGTATTAAACAGAGTTGCTCATGTTTTCTTTTAAAGCTGTGAGCTTGACCAGACATGAGCAGTCTGCACCAGCACTTGGAGGAACACCAGAGCAAACACCAGGTGGGTTTGACAAGGGAGATGTGTTTTGATGGAAGAGGAAGGCTCTAACTCTGACTTCCTTGCTAAATCGTGAGATGAACTTACACGAGATGGAGGTTGTCTAAATGACAGAGTGAATGACATCCCAGCATGGTTCCAAAAAGTGTAAATTGAAGCTTTGCTCTCAATCTGTGCTGAAAGCTGCCTCCAGTTGTAAATAATACTTTGGAATTGGGAGGAGGTTATTCAGAGTCAGTCAGCTATGCCAGCAGTGCCTCACCCTCCTGTGTTTCATTGCCCACAAATAAATATTTGCTAGGCTAGCCCCATGGGTCACCAGTTTTGAGTCTGATCTTTGTCCTTCAGGGTTTAAAGACTGCAGACGCAATACTTTTGCCTGTCAGTACTGTATATTAAAAATCTCCTCTGCATGCTTGTAGATATCTCAAGTCCCTTATTTTGTATTTACTGACTTTTTGTGAAGATGTCACCCTTCTGTCAGGTGTCTGTGGAACAGGCAGCACAGCAGGGTCTGAGTAATCTCTCAATAATTGTGGCTACTGACACTTACTGCTCTGAGTGCTGTGTAGACTGATGATTTGGAAGTGAAAAGTTGTCAGATTCAGATCTTTTCACATTCCCTCTTTAAGACTTGGAATACTTCCAGCAGATGCAAATTCATAATCAAAACATATCAACTTATTTGATGATCAGCTGGAAGGAAGATACCTTGTCACTGTGGGAGCTGAGTAAGCTGTGAAATGAAATAGGGGAGTTTCTCAATTAGCAGGATATAGCCTGCTGTGCTGGCCCAGTGAGAGCTGGAAATCAACCAGTTCCTTACAGAACATATGTGTGGGTTGTCACAGGCTCAGAGAGGGAACAAGTGACACGATGATGTAATAAACAGGTATGTCAGTGGATCATTGTTCTTTGTTTAATGGCACCAACCACCTGCTATATACTGGGCTTAAAGGAATTTGTTGCATAAGAAGTGTCGGTCTCACAGTACGCATTGTTAGCCAATGTGGTTTTATAAGATGTATTTTGGTATGTCTGCACTTTACTTTCCAGGGTCAGGTAGTTCATCCCCTAAGGTTAAAACAAAGTTTCCACTAAAAATGTATATATAAAATGTTTCATGTAGCTAGTATCTACTGATCTCAAGAAAACTCTGGTAATATATTCAGAATATGACAGATGATTTGAGAACTAGAAGACTAATTACTTCCCCTTTTCTCCTGCCCAGTATTTATTATTTATTCCTAAAAGCTTAAATGTTCATAAAACAATTTTTTTTGAGTTTTGTTTCAGTTTTTAACACTGCATTGTGTCAGTACTGAGCATATCTGATTTGGCTAAGGAACTGACTGACTCCAAAATGGAAGATGTGCATCTGTTGTAGAAAAACATGTATTTTATACATAGCCCTTGAGTGAACCAGTTCTCATGCTCATCTGTCCTTTCTAGATCTAAAGCGGGCATCCTTGCAAAGTCCAAACGCAGGCTGAGTTCAGTGTGCATTCTGTATGGATTAAACATCAGGGTCATGTATTTGTTCCAGTACCCTCTGCAGTATCCTGGACAGTCACTGAGAGAGTGTCACTGATAGAGATCACAAGTAGGATGGTGAAGCATGATGTAATTCTGATCTGGTGTTTTATGTTACATTGTGATATACCTTAGAGTAATTTGAAGGTAAAGGGGTCTGATATAAGTGGCACATGAATAAAGAGATGAATCTTTGGAGGTAAGGCTAGATTGAATTCAGGCATGGAGGCTATATATTAACTGTCCATCTGTGAGTTTGATGATGTGAGAAGGTTTTGATGAGGGGAGGATATATGTGTGTATCTAATATACCTTATATACGCACATACAAATGCACATGAATTTCAAGGTATAAAAGTTATCTTAGCCACTGTAGAGACAGAGCTGTCTTGGTTGTGCATTCTTAGCTTGGATTTAAACAGCCTTGTGTGATAACAGGATACCCCCTATCTTGTGCTGATGAAATGAATGTTTAGTTCAGGCTTGATATAACTTAAGACTCATTCCAGACAGCAGAAGTTTTCCAGACTCTGAGGATCTATTGACTAAAGTGGATTGTAGAGTTTTTGTAGTTTTAAACAAGTAGTTCCCCGTTTCTGGTTTTTTACAAGTTCCTACATCAGAAATAAAAACGGGGTGACTGACATTCCATAGACTTGATTCTTAGTAGAGCTATGACAAACAAATCAGGGTGAGGCTCTGTTCACTCTACCCTGCTGTGTAGTTTTCTGTGCGGGTAAAGTATGAGAAATGAGATCTTTAATGTATCAGAAAGTGTAGTATTATTTCTAGAAAAGTAAAATGTCTGGAAAAGTCCTAGGAAGTATTAGTTAGCTAGTGTTAGAATTATGGAACACTGTCAAAATGGAACATTTTATCATTGAGCTTCTAAATTATATTGTTCAGCAAGTGAAAATAAAATGGTTTGATCTTTTCAGAGTAAATCCTCTTTGAATTCTACTTGGAGAACCAGGAATTATTTAGAGCCCAATGATCCTTTCACTCATTTCATCTTCTCTCCTTCTTTGTTTTATTGAAAATCTCCCAGCATCTTATAGAGATGAAAATAAATAGGGCTGAATAGAGCAGTCGAATATCATCCTTACAAAAATTGTGTCTTTATGATATAATTCCATGGAAAATTTTAACCTGGGTGTAATATTATATAAAAATGTAAGATTATTTCTCAGTTTATGTCCATGAAGCTAAGATTACTTTCTGTGTACATTTTTAATGTGCTTCTGAAAATGGTTTTTGCTTTATTTCTGATCCTAATTATTTCCGAATTCATTGTTTTCTTCTTGCATCTGCAAATCTTGGTCCAGTAAAAGCCTGGGTAGAGAATTTTCATCTTGAGGGAGGCTTTTTAAGTAAAAAATCCCAGTGAAAACTGTCTGGAACAAAAAATATTGTATAACATGAAGTTCATTAATTTCTTCTTACCCAAATAAGACCAGTAAAGGAAAGTTGTTCTTAATAGAAATGGGTCTGAAAATTCCTGTCCCCCTGCATAGTTTTAATTTTCAGCTGTCATAGAAATGACAGCCATCTCCCATGCTTTGCAAAACAGCCAAACAAACCTCTGTTCACCCAGCAAAAAAATGCAACGTGTTTTAAAATGATTTAAAAAAATTACAGACATGGCAGTTTTTCTTGTGAAGAACCTAAGACAGATGCAGTTGTAACAGCAAAGGAGTCCCTTGTCAGAATAGCATATCGCATTGAGAATATGGGTAAATTAGAATATTAAAATAATACTGTTTATTTACAAGTTATTTGCAATAATACAAGTTATTTAAGAGAAATACAGATTTGTGCTAATATGGGAAGTCTTCATTCTTAAATCATATGTGATACAGTTTTTCATTTTTCCTACCTTTGCCGTTTTGTACATTTTCCACTGGCAAAGACTGATGTCCACTAACGTTTACTGAAGAAAGACTGATAACCATACACAACCATTAGAATCTGGTGGCAGTGGGAATTAGTAGATGTGGAAGAATAATAATGTTCAGTTTGGCAGAAATGCACTGGGATGCGAAATAAGATGCTCCACTAAATATGGGAAAGCTGAGAAATGGAGTTGGTTGTACACAGTAGGTGTTCCTGTGCTGTTGGGCCTGAGGCAACAGAGGAACGATGTCCTCAGAAATGCATGCCTGTCTCCTGCAACTTCACTGTGTGTATTTGGGCAGAAATGGAGCAGTGAACTCTGGAAAAAAATTCTGCTCTATTCTCTACCCCATTTTTGGATTTACAGGGTTTACACAGTTCTCCAGTTCTCTGATACCAATGTCTCTTTTGCCCATAGGACAACCTTCCCCAGAGAATGATAATACAATAAAAGACCTGCTGCCAGAGGATGCTGGGATTGACCACCAGACTGTCCACCAGCTCATTACAGTGCTCATGAAGTTCATGGCAAAGGATGAGAGCAGCGCAGAGTCGGACATCAGCAGCGCTAAAGCTTTCAACACAGTCAAGCGCCATCTGTACGTCCTGCTTGGCTATGATCAGCAGGAAGGATGCTTTATGATTGCACCCCAAAAAATGCGTGTTTCTACCTGCTTTAATGCCTTTATTGCTGGAATAGCACAAGTAAGTGAAGGCACTTAGTATTTTTTGCTGCTATTTTTTATTGCCTGTTGTTGAAATGTTGGTAGCACAGCCTTTGTAGCAAAATAATGGTTGAATGAGGTACTCCTACTTAAAACTTCACCTCTTCAGCTGGTCAAAGGATTTCTTTCTACTGGTAGTCTAAAGTTGCTGCATCACTGGCAAAGAGATGATGGTTTTGTGCTCATGGAAGCATGCAAATACTACTACTGTATGGAAGATCAGAGACTGCTTTTAACCTCTGCCGTCTTGCACTAGCCTTTGAATGCCTTACTCTCCTCATGAGTATTTCCTCCTTCCTTCTTCAGGAAGACCTGGGACCCATGTATTCTTGTTTTGTTTCCCTATATGAATGGTCTGTGAACTCTTCAACATTCCTCACTTTGCAGGAGGCTCATTTTTCTTCTTTACAGTGTACCAGGACTTTCTGTTCTCCCTTTCCTAGGGAGTGGTATTGCCATCGTGAACTTTTGCCTATATTGATATGATAAATGACCAAGCACATCCTTGCCTTGTCCCTTCTTTCTCCGTCTTGTAAAGCGGACCATAGTTTTCTACCTCACAAGGCTCTTCTAAGGCTCAGTTAATTCCCACTGATAGAGTAGTGGGTGATACTGGGCTGAAAAATGTTTCACATTTGTAGAGTATTCCTATTTGCAATGGAGCATCATCATCACTTCAATGCTCTGTCCTTATCATGGTCTCTCATAAAGGATTACCTTAGCGGAAGAAGAGGGCTGTGATTTCAGACATCCGCTGTAACCTTCAAACATTTCTCAAAGCTATCCTTGCGTCTTCAGTATCTGCAATTCTTACCAGGATTTTCTGGTTTGTACATTGGAATCAGTGTTTTTCAAAGTAAAAAGTCATGTTGATAGTTGGATAAACTTTCACAGCTGTGGAGATGTCAGATATCCATATTTCAGGAGGTAAAATAGATGGTGTTAATGCAAACTAGGTAGCTGCAAATGCATCGTGTTCCATTGTCCCAGAGCCCTATGGCTCTGTGTTAATCATCTTTCATTTGTACAGTTTTAAGCTAAAGAATGTAAAAGGAAATTCAGACCTGTTACTGTTGTATTGAGAGTCTGGAAGTGGCAGTTCAGATCACAGTGCAGCGTCTTCCACATTTTTCCATGTGTTTTCCAGGTTTGAAAGCCCAAATTTCAGTCATCATAATTGGCCTGATTTTCAGAAGTACTCTTTACTGCAGTTGTAAATATCAGCCCCTGCCTTTCTCTTCCACCTTTAAAATGTCTTGTGAGAGCCAAATTAATCATTTGTGTTTAAAAGCTTTTTAATTGAATCCTGGTTCGTCTGACATCAAAAGGAGTTTGAGAACTTCGGTAGGCCAGGGTTTTTCTCTGTGCAGCAGACATCAAAATTTTAATTTGTAATTTGGGAGAATTCTTTTCTTAGCTCTAGGGCTGCTTTGTGTTTGGAATCACCTTTGCTGCCAGAGAAATGCCATTTGCCATCCGAAGATGTGTTTACAGAGTGAAAGTTTAGTACTGAGCCCTTCAGAGATCTGTATCGGTTACTCTTCTTTCCCAAGCCATCAATACTTGTTTTCCCCCGTCAACTCCACAAAGATTGGGATTGGGTTGGCTTGCTGGTTCTTTGATTTTGATTCCAAGCTTGGTTCGAGTGGACAGTCCGATAAATAAAAAATCGAATGTCTGTAAGTACATTTTTACCATGAACTCTGCAGTGGCGGTGCCTGCCCGCGCGGTGGCGATGTTGCGCAGCGCGTTGGCCCGGCGCGGGCTCCGCTCCGCCTCTCCCGCGGCCTTTATTCCTTTATTACTTTATTCTTTATTTTCCTGCGGCAGCTTGAAAAATGGCTTTGCTCAGCGCCAGGCATATTCGCGTTACAGTATGTGCTCTGTTAGACAGCGCTCTGTCTGCTTTGTATGGATGAGTTTTTCCTAACCGTGCTTATCACTCCCTGAGGGAGCATGGCATCGAAGGGTAGGACCAAATTTGGTGATTATAAACCATATATTCGACTGGCTCACCCTACATGGATAGACGTGGGATTCATCTGTTTAGCTCTACACATGCAACGCAAGTATTTGAGACAGCTGCACATCAAACTGGAGAATTTTACAGGGAAAAACTTCTGGTCAGCTTGTTCAGAAGACAACTTGAGATGTGAGTTTAGTGTTCGTAAATTAGGCTCATCTGCTGTTCTAATAAAAACAAAGCAAACCAAAGCAAGTACGGTTTAAATGTAAAGAGTTGCTGATAAAATCCACTAGGTCCATTGAAACTGCAGGGGCATGTGAGATCTTGGGGGTTGTGCTGGAGTTGGCTTGGCCTGCTGTCACACCTTCCCAGGTGTCAACCAGCGTAGGGCAGCATCAGACACAAGGGCCTTGTGAAGCCTTGCTGTGATCTAGTTTCACTGCTGATTTCAGCATGTGTGATTTTAAAAATAGCTCGTGCTGGAAGACTGATAGGAAGATTGTGAAAAATAGCATTGCAGTTTCAATCGAAAACATAGTTGTGCCAGGATAGTGGGAGTATATGGCCTCACTGCACTTTTGAATCGCTCCTAGGATTCAAACCCCTAGGACTGGCCCCAAGTAGCATGATGCTCTTCAAAGGTCACGATAGAGGAAAGGCATATGACTAACATTTATCACAGCAACCTGTCTGCAGCAACACCACTACTTAACATTGATGAGCACTCTATTTAGAGCAAGATATTTTTCATTTGCTTTATTCTTGTATCCTTTAGGATTTGTGTGCTTAAAAGTCCTGCATAACATAGCAGACACTCTTACCTTTGGTGGAGAGTGGGAATGTAGCATCATTACCTGATTCTAGAACTTGGGGCTTAAAAAACCCCGATGCCTAGTGTTGCAAGCCTATTGAGAAAAAAATGAAAACTGCCAGTACAATGTTAAAATATTAATACAAAGCCCCCAAATAACCAAAATACACAACCCTCAAAACTCACAACTGCATTCTGTCCATTAAACATGGGATATACATGACATGGTTTTGTGTATTGAAGCATGATCAACTTGTGCTGTAATACAAGGCTATTTCAGCATAATATATTTTATGAACATGCCAGTGTATCTGAAAATTTAAACTGTACTGGATGAAAGGCTTCCAGAACACATTTTCTTTTGTTTCATTCTGCTTATCTGGCTGAAATGAGAAGGAGACAAGCTGGCAGAAAGCTTCTAAATGGTAGTGAGACTTCCTTAAAACCGTCGATTTCTTTTCACTTAACTAATACCTCAACTGTATTAATTATTTTGCTTTTCAACATCAGTGGATTTGGTATGGTGAGGTAACTCCTGTGTTCTTTTCAGGTGATGGACTATAACATCAACCTGGGAAAACACCTTCTTCCCTTGGTGGTGCAGGTGTTGAAATATTGCACTTGTCCTCAGCTAAGGCATTACTTTCAGCAGCCTCCTCGCTGCTCCCTGTGGTCCCTCAAACCTCACATTCGGCAGATGTGGTTAAAGGCTTTGCTTGTTATTCTGTATAAGGTGAGTGGTCTTAAAAAGACACTGTCCACAGAAAAATTTACACTTCAATTTGAAATTTATTACAGGGAACACCTAAATGTATGGCAATTGAAAGGAACTGTAAAGGACACTTTTCTTTGATATACTTACTGCATTTAATTTCAGTGTCTGAAACAGTTAGGGTTTAGTCTGTTCAGCTGACTTCCTCTGTGCTTCTGCAGTCTATACTGTCTTTGAAGTGTTTGCCTGAGAAAGGAAAATGTGGATTTGAAAATAGGAAAATGATGTATGACATTCTAGTGGGGAGTATTTTGAGTAACTTAGAATTAGTTTTAAAAAAACAGTAGTGAGTTTAAATGGGGGAATGTGTCAATTTAGGTGTTTTTATTCTTTAGCTGAGTGATGCTTTTTAGGAATTGCTGTTAAAATGTAATGCATTTATGCACTGGAATGGAGCTGTGAATACTTTTGATATGCTTAAGAAATTTCTAGGAGGTATATAGGGCATACAAGAAAATGCAGACACTAAATGTTACTAATATGGACTTTTAATATTTTATTAAAATAATTCTGTGTACAAAGCTGACAACAGTCCTGCTTCTCTTGATGTATTTGGAAATGTATAATCAAGGGAAGGCAAAGGGCATCCAGCTGACAATATTACTGTAATTTTTCTGTTTTACTGCCTGAATGTTTATCCAAGGAGAAAAGTTAGTTTTTAAGCTGAAGTTTTTCTCTTTTACTGAACAGTACCCCTACAGAGACTGTGAAATCAGCAAGCTTGTACTTCACCTAATCCACATCACAGTCAATACTCTCAACGCTCAGTATCACAGCTGCAAACCCCATGCAACTGCTGGTCCTTTGTATAGTGACAACAGTAACATAAGCCGATACAGTGAAAAGGAGAAAGGTACTTTTAACACTCTAATTTTTATGATAGTAATTGATTTAGTTCATGAATCTTGCAGATGTTGCAAAAATGGGTAAATATGGTCTGAACTTTAGAACATAATACTTGGAATTGAGTCGGAAGTCTGACTTATCTGACCAGTATGGCCATGTATAGTAAAAGACATTCTCAGCTGCTCCGTAGGCTGAGCATAGCACAGTGGTCTCACATCTCTCGGGGGAGTGTATCTTAGGCTTAATGGTTCAGTCACCACGTCTGGATAGTCCTTGGCCTCTTCTATGGCAGTGCTAGCTGATTGTGCTAACACACAAGGTGTGCAACCGGCCTGACACCACGTTCTGATTTTACTTTGTAGTAACACGAAACAGTAACAAATATTTGATACTGAAAAGAGAAAACTGTGAATTCAGTCTATAGTTTGTTTTTCTCTTTAAAGGGGCTGAAGTTGAAAAGGTTAATACAACCATCTGTGTGGATGTTTAAAGGCAAAAGAATGTAAGGTTCAACTCTTAGACTCTGTGTCTGACTGTTATGTGCTTGCTAGCTGTAGCAGAGGTACTGTGATGATGTGAACTGGTGTAAGCTTAGGGCTTCAAGTACCATGGTGTCACTCAGTGTAATTCCTTAGGCTTGTGAAGTTAGTTACATAATAGTTGTTAATGATTAAAGTTTAAGAGATTTTTTTGATATTCTGTAGCCTGCTTCCAGCTATTTTACCTTTTAGCTGCTTATTTGCTGTTTACATCTTCCTTCTCAAATAGTCTTTGTAGTATGCAGCAAACTCTTCTGAAGAAAAATCCAAGAAACTCTCTTGTTTTCACGTCAGAACCTTTTCCTCTTTTGCTGCTTGTTGCTCATGAAAAGATATCCCACAAAATAAGAGCACAACATTTTGTTTACCTGGACACCATATTACTCTGCTCTAACAAATTAAAGCAACCTTAATGTGAATTTAAATTATATACTGCATATCCTCACTCAGTTGGACATTTTGTTTTGCTAGTGGAGGGCTAAGAGGGTTAAGATAACTGTGGCCTTACTGTGAGTTTGCCTTTGAGACAGTGACTTAATTCATAATGACTTAATAATGCATTCATAAAGTGCCTTAACTTTCTGGATTGATTCTGAGATGTTTTAAAGACAAAGTGAGGTGCCCAAGTACCCAGCTTGTCCAGTACTGGTTCCGTGGGTGGCCTTCTGTCTCACTTCAGCATTGTTTCCTTATGTTTACAGTAAGGAGAATAATATTTACTTGCTTTCCAAAGCTGTTCTGAAGGGCTTTGGGCTACACAGAGGTACAAGACCATAAATGGGCAAATTTTACTCTGGAAATACTGATTTAACCATAGGCTTGTTCTCCTCCTTTGTGGAAGGGCTGCAGAAAAAGAAGGATGTGAAAGAGTTTTCTTTCACCTGCAGAAAGCAGCCAGTGTAATTCCATAGAGACTTGGAAAGTCGAAGCCTTTCCCACCTTTCCTAAAGAGACTTGTTTAATCACTGGTCAGGTAGTGTGTGTGTGTGTTGCTGTCATCATCAGAGGTGGTGTTTAGATAGTGAACAGATGAAGATTTTTTTGTCAGGCAGCAAGAGTTCCTACACTAAAGATGGCTTTCCCCACTACTGAAATTTTTTCCTAATTTTTCTGCTGAACTTTGCTGTGGGGATTGTGAGTGTTGTGGGGATCAAGTGTACTGACTGCTGTAGAAGTGATGCTAAATATTGTGACAAGAAGCATTTGCTGCTAAGGGGAAGAGGAAGTTACACATAGGACATGACATTAAAAGCGATCTTCTAACTTATTCAAGCCACATATTGTAGAAATTTGTACTATCAACTTTGATTTTTGTGGATTCATCATTTCAATTAGGTATCTTGTCCCTGATGCCCTGGTGGCAGTTTCATATCTTCACATATACTAACAACTTCCCACCAGTTTCAAAGCTACAGATATTTATGTCTCATTGAAGTCTTCAGTTTTTGTCCATTCTAGATCTTTGACTCACTTGCCACTTAACTCCCAGACTCCAAATGCATTTCCTCTCCATATTTGCTTGCTAGAATAAACAAGGCAAACTTTGTTTTTCTTTTGAGTGCTCTGTTTTCTTTATTGTCCCAGTAGTGTTTCTTGTTTCCTTGGAGTTGAATTACTGGATGTAGAGTTACAGAATGATTCCAAATGATAGATATGGATTTTTTCTTTTTTTATTTCTGTTTTCTTTAATAGCCGTTTCATATAGATGATACGGCTTTTATTTTTTTGATGGATAAATAGACTTGGATCTTTCTTTCTCTTTGCCGTTTTAGCTGGCTGGTCTCAAATCAGAACATAAGGTTTTACTATTACTACTTAGATCAATAATTTCATAATTCACACTCTTAGGTCTTGCTCTATTACTGTTACCATTGTGAGCTTCCCAAGATTATCCATTTCTTCCTCTTTCACTTTCTTATTTTGCTGGTTTATTACTTACCTTGGAGTTCTTGTACTAATTTCCATCTTCTTCAATTTGCCATTTCTCACTGAACACTACAGAAGTTGTTTACTCAAGTCAGTGTTCCAATCTAGTGTACTTCTTCCATCTAAAAAATCTGTTTTACTATCAGTAGAGAAGATCAACTTAGAATGGTAGAAGCTTTGTTATGTTTTTGTTGCACTGTAACCCATTTTTGTCTCTGACCTTAACTCAAGATGTAACAAGAATGAAAAAGTTAAACCTGGGATACAAATTTTCTTGCAAAATTCATTTTTCAATTCAAGTTTAATTGAACTAGCTGAGGTTTTGTTATGTAGACAGCTTTTCATTCAAGAAATGGCACTCTCTTAAGAGTAATAAAGTTTTGTTTTTTTCCTCCAGCAGAGGAAGACAGTGTTTTTGATGAATCTGATATTCATGATACACCAACTGGACCTTGCAATAAAGAGTCTCAAACTTTCTTTGCAAGACTGAAAAGAATCGGTGGCAGCAAAATGGTGAAATATCAACCAGTTGAGATGAATGCTCAGAGAAGTATGAATTGTTTTGTTGGTATCAATTCATGCAGAAATACAATTTCCTACTCTTAGTTTCAAGCTACCACCTTTCTTTGTAGAGTTTGTTGGACTGCCTAATTTTAATATAACTACTCTGTCTGACTCTTAAGAACACTCATTTCCCTGAATGAATTATCTTTCAGGAATCTCAAAGTAGGCACTCCAGAATAAAAATATCTAAAATTAGAAGTTGTTTTCTGAAACATTAAGCTCATCTGAATTATAAAATATTTAAGAGGACTTTTTTGAATTTTCTTCAACCATTGGGCTGAAAATTTTTTACTAAAATTATTTTTTTCTGGAAATTGATTTTGTTGATAAGGTGGGACTCTATGGTAAGCAAATTTGTTGTTGCTGCTGCAAATATTAGGGTTTTCCATTGGAAAAAGTGTGGTTTTCAAAAAGTACGAATATTTTGATTTCAAATTTAGGTGTCTGGAATGAATAGCCGAAAAAAAAAGTGGAAGAGATTTCCACTACCACCCACCTGCGTTTTTTTTTCCTTTCAGGTGTTTGCACAGGGAGGGGGAGTGATTCTGACTAGAGCAAACACTTAAGCTTCTATCACTGTTTTTTTCCTCATGGTGATTCATATGTGGAGTATTTTGAAATATGGGAATATTAATGATTAGGAATATCTCCCTCTATGTGAAAATATGTAATTAATAATAATAACAAGGGTGATAATATTCTAAAATGTTCTCGATGAGTGTGTTCACATAGCAGAATACCAGTGCGGTGGCAGTGCCAGCAGTGCAGCTGTGCTCACTGCCCTCCTCCCTAGGACGAGGAGGCAGGGCTGAGTGCTGGGATAGCTGCTGGACTCTGCTGGGTTCTAGGATGACCAAGGAAAAATTCTCTGAATATCAGCCTGATCTCAGGCTTGTGCTGCAATATCCTCACTGCCAGTACTACCCTTGCTTCTTGAATCAGAAGCATCCATTTTAAGCCTGTTCTGCTGCAGTAAATAATACATAGGTGTAATACATGCAGCCATCCCAAGTATCTGTGGAAATTACATGCCTGCGCCACCTTCTTTCAATGCACAAGGTTAAACAGTCTATCTTCAAGGTACATCTCTGCAGGATGAATAGAGTTTGGACAGTATTTAGATAAACTCTTCTATCCAAATAGCAGTTTTTGTTATTATTTGTTGTAAAAATCCGTGTAATTTGGTTCTGAGGTTAAAACAAAATGTGGGCAATTTTTACTAATACGGGTTTATATTTAAAATGTCAGTCATGCTGAATTGTGATATTAAGATGAAGGTATCTGCCAAAAGTCTCCAACTGAGGTAGTATTAGCTTTTTCTGTTTTGATCAGGTGAAATAGAGCTGGCTGAATATAGAGAGACGGGGGCCTTACAAGACAGTATTCTGCGCTGTGTGAGAGAAGAAAGCATTCAGAAAAAAAAACTGCGCTCTCTAAAACAAAAATCTCTTGATATAGGGAATGCAGACTCCCTGTTGTTTTCATTAGACGAACATCGCAGGAAGTCCTGCATAGACCGGTGTGACTTAGAAAAGCCTCCTGTCCCTGCTGCTTACGCCACACACAGGCAGAGCGATTACGGGCGGTCTCGGCAGAATTCTTCTACTAAAGCTGAAAATATAGACACACAAGAAAGTCTTCCTCATACAGAGAGTTTCCAGGAAACAAAAAGACCTGTCATACCAGAGGTTAGGCTAAACTGCATGGAAACCTATGAAGTGAAAGTGGATTCCCCAGTTAAAACTGCTGGTCCTAAAGAAGAGTTAGATCTGATAGATTTGTCCTCTGATTCAACATCGGGTCCTGAAAAACATTCAGTGCTCTCCACTTCAGACAGTGACTCTTTAGTCTTTGAACCACTTCCTCCTCTTAGAATAGTGGAGAGTGATGAGGAAGAAGAAACAACACACCCGCTGAATGATGAGGTTTCTGGCAAAACTGCTGTTTCATCTCCTTCAACTCCTATCAATGTGTCGGCACTCAGCCTCAGCACAACTCCACTGGTACAGTTCAGCATTGAAGATTGCTCCAAAGACTTTAGTTCTAAGGATACAAGCGACAAGGCTTCAGCAGGAATAGAGGAGGTCATTTCCACTTCTCCCAAAGATCAGAAGGACTCTTCAGAGTTAGTTAAGTCAGAAGAATTTCAGGACATGTCCTCTGGAAACTCACTAACACTGAAACAGAAAAGGGACCTGCTGCAGAAATCATCTGCCCTTCCAGAAATGTCCCTTGATGATAACTCTGAGCTCAGTGTGGAGGAAATTAAACCTAGTGGAACAATTCCAAGCCCAAATATAAAGACAGTCCTTATTAAAGTCCCCGAAGATTCTGAAAAGCAAACAGAAAGTGATAAACTTGATACCAATGCAGAATCTGACACTGAACAAAACACAGAGCAGAAACAAGAAGAGGAGACTGAGGAGTCAGAATTTAAGATTCAGATTGTTCCTCGCCAGAGGAAGCAGAGGAAGATTGCTGTGAGTGCTATTCAGAGAGAATACCTGGACATTTCCTTTAACATCCTTGACAAGCTGGGAGAGCAGAAGGAGGCAGGTGAGCTCACTCACCCGATCAAAAGGTTTATTTTTGTGTGAAGGTTTTAGTAACAGACTGGTGTAAGGAGACGTGTTTATTTATAGTGAGACCTAGGTATTTGTAGCATCTGATGTGCTAGCTGAGTGCTTTCAGGTGTTTCTCACATGGAATGTGCTAACCAGTCAGGTATGATGAATGTGTAAAGGGCCCATTTGAAAAGGAAATGGAGTTCTGTAACAAAAATATTCATTCTGATATCCCAGTTAGGGAATGAAACCCCCTGTCCTCTTTATGCTGGGTGTCAGAAAAACAGTCATACTTTGGTGCCTTTTATCCTGCTAATCTAGTCCATGCTACACTGATTCTCTTTTGGTGTAGTGATTTTTGACCCTTACTTCTTTTGCCAGCGTAAGGCAGTGGAAAGCAGAATGGATCACCAAGTGCAAGGCTGAGCAGGCTGTAGACTTCAGAAGTAAGAGCACTTGGAATTAACCACAGTTTGCATTTAGACATAGATATACATATATATTTTGGTTTTTATACACTAAAACCTGTTTGCAACCTTTTTCATACTGGGTATCCACAAAGTTTTCATGGCCTGTGTTTGTTTAAGATTTAAAATTCAAACACAGGAATCCTTTGTGTACCCTATATTTTTTCAGGTGATTTCAATGTGAAGTTTTGTTACTAAGCTTTTTCAGGTGGAGAGAAAGTAAGTTTTAGCTTTTCCTCAGATTCCAATTGGATCTATCAGTTTGAAAAATGGTATGCTGCTGACTTTTTAATTTCTTGGCTGTTTTTTTCCTAGGATTTTTCAGTTATGAGAATTTTACCAGGTTTTTTAACATATTAATAAAAAAGGGCAGAATCCTTCAGGCCTCTGTTCTTTGTTGCCATTGAAGTGAGGGGGAATATTTATGCATTCCTGACCTCGCTTTTTTCTTATTTACTTCAGAGGGAGCTACAGTATAATTTTTTCTTAGGATTTTCCACTTTTACAAGGTGAAATTGTTCCGTGTAATCATAGTTACACTGTTCCCTTTATGTTTCAGGCCTGTCGTCCCATTTATGGTTCTAATAAGCTGAAGAACTACTGGAGCTTTATAAAAATTAAAGAGAGCTGAGTGCTTTTGAACCTTTCATATAGAGAAGCATGGTCTTGAAAGAATTGTGCAATTAGACTCAGTGCTTTTTTGACCATTAGTAAGGGCCAGTTTTCATGCAGTAATGAACACTGTCACCCTTGAAACCGCTTGCAAGGGCCGTCCCAGTTCTGAAACACCACGTGGAACCTTTTTAATGCAGCATTTTTAACTGTGAATCTTCAGGATTAAATGCTAGGTCAACAGCCTCTTGAATAAAAGCTGATGACATGTTGGAGTTAAGGCTTTTAAAAGATACTAAGCTGTCACTTAAACTAGCTTTACATCAGTTGTCTCTCTCTTATTTCCATGTTGGTGGTTCCAATAATCACTTGAGTGGGATCAACATCGAACTCTGTGTGCATTTATTAGTCGTGAGCTCTAAAGGCCATAGGCAGACATCTCCTTTAAAAAGTGATTTTAAGAAATGGATCCCTGTTCCCCTATAAAAATTCTTATGACACACACACTGAATCTTTTAAAACTACTGGGAATGCCAGATGGTAAATGGATGACTGAAATGATTTGAAAAGGGCATCCAGGGAGAAGGAAGATGAAAAACCTTGTTGATTTTAAATGCTGAGAGTTTAAGCACAATTTTCACATGCAGATCCTGCTGCCAAAGGACTTTCAACACTGGAAATGCCAAGAGAGTCATCATCTGCACCAACCCTTGAAGCAGGTGTCCCAGAGACAAGTAGTCACTCTTCCATATCAAGTAAGTTTACCTCTGGTTTGAGGATTAAATCAAAGTTACTGTATTTGTGCATCAGATGCTTATCATATATGGTAAATTTCTTCCTCTGAGTTGCCTTGATTCTTGGAAGTACAGCTGTTTTGGATACCATTAGAACTGTTAAATCTCTGATGGTCAGCAGCATTTTAACAATTAGTAGCTAAAGGTTTTCTCTTGTGACATGGCAAGTTTGACAAATATGGTTTTCTTGAATTAAAGTAGATAGTAGCTAAAAGCAGTAATTCACTAAGGCTGAATGTTTATTTCCCCTGTGAGAAAGCATTGTCAACTGTCAGTGCACAGAAGATGAGTCCACAGGGCTGTTACTGTGGCCTTTGGTACATTTTTTGCTGTATCTTAGGAAGAAAAATCTCTTGCGATTTTTGTAAAATGCCTTGAATGCCACTTCTTCAGCTGCTCGCTGAAATGTGGTAACTTTATCTGGGACTCCCATAACCATTTCAGTTGACAGTGAACTATGTTGTTCATAGACATGACAGATGGCTTAAAAGAGTACATAAAGATAAGATGTTAAGGTGGAGGTACCTTAGATACCTTAACAAAATTCAGCATGATGTGTCCGTCTAGGTAACACATCTGAAGGCCAGTGGGGCAGAACTCTGGCTAGTAAAAAAGGGAGGAGAAATGACTTCTTTTGGCACCAGCGCACTGCTAGATCAGCTCAACTGTCTTGCTGAACCTCAATTTCAGATTGCTGTAGGAATGTTATATTTTAGTTTCTGAATTTCATCATCTGCTGATTTGACTGGAAGGAGTGTCTGGCTAATTAAAGGAAGAATGTTATTTCTTCCTTCTAGACATGGAAGTTGAGTACCTCCCCAGTCTTCCCACAAGCATCTCAGGTCATGTGCATCTCATAGAGTACATTTGTTGGCCACCTAATGATACAGATGTCACTCACTAAGGCAGCTAAAGAGGTGCCAGTTAAGACCTATCTCTCTTGGGTTTAGTTGAGTACTAGCGGTTCCCATAAATTCCAGCATATGAAACTGGGAATAGTACCTATATGACATTGAACCTACATTCCTATGTAAATGTTTCTTTCCTCTTTCTGGAAATTTGCCTCAGTTTCCAGCTGCAAGAAGGGATAC